>JAOZGT010000016.1:626975-869365 GCA_035578325.1 Coelinius sp. EB29 | reverse complement strand
ATATATTCCAGCTGGAGGATCACTCCCTGCACAATTCAAAAAAGCCCTGCAAAATAACAGACGCCGCACCCGTTAACAAAACTTCTCAAATTAACAAAGTTTACAAAGTTTCTCAAAGTTTCTCAATCAAAACTAATCACATAAACGTTAAAATGATTTTGAGTAGTATTATTCAGTATTCAATTTTTTTCTTTGTCCAATTATTCCCAATATTTACTTTTTCTCTTCACTTATCATTAAAGACTTAATATTGAATTAGTATTTAAGAAAAAATGCAATTTTGTTGAAGACAAATAAAGAAAAATATGGAATATGTTTGATAAAACAGTTGATCAATTTTTCCATTTTATTATAATAATTTATCAATTATTTAGAAGAAAATTTTTTATTTATTTCACCTAATTGAATAATAAATGATAGAAACCTCACCAAAACTTACAGTTTTCATTTTATTTTATGTTCATCTTTGCTAATAATCAATTATCAAACGATGAATACATTTTCCAAGCAATCAACCTTAATATTAGTAACAAATATTAAGGATTGATAAAACTGTCATTAATAATTAAGAGTATTTAATTAAAACCCTTTGGAAGCACAAATATGCAAATGAATTTAAACTGATTTAGCTTCAACTTATTGCACTGAAGATGGCGTTATACAGCGCATGCTCGTCATCAATATTTGTGGCGCGATGCCATTGTATACAGACGCCGGTAGACGCCAAGATTCATAGTGACGCATTATCCTGAGCTGAAAAAACATACGCACGTTGTGTATTTTTGATAAAAAGTGTATAGTAGTGATTATCAGTGTATTTCAACTGATTTATGGCAGACAAATGGCAAACAATTCAATGGACCAATTATTTCAATCATGGTATTTACAAGATGGGACAGGACAGATATTTAGAGGTAAATGATTCAAAACATCGTTCATCTGTTCATGCCTTCTCGCAGTCAATTTATTGATACTTTTTTTCCATCTGCATTGTAACTTAAATCTACCTGTACCACCAAAACGCATTAATTGAAGACAAGTGATGTCCGATTATTTTCCTAACCTATGAGAAATGTTTTTATTTCTATTTTTTTTTTTTCTTCAACACATTTATTTCCAATCATTCATTTTTTTTTTTTTTTTGTACATCACAGAAATTATCTCTGTCACATAGAGCCATATATAATTTTTTTATTCCCAATTGATCATCATAAAATTTTCATTCTGCCTCAATAATTATTAAAAATAATTTTTTTATTCTTCTCCAGATCATGGCATTTCAACACCAGAGGAATTGACATATTTGGATGAAAAACTCATTGATGAGTTATTACCAGATCCCATAACACGAATCCAATTCCTTGACAAATGGATTCCATATGCAACCGAGGTATTTATAATAATATTTCGGCATTGATGCCAGAGTAGAATGCATGGACAAAATCACATTACACAAAAAAAAAAACTGTTCTGATTCAGGTAGAATTTTTCTATCATTAATACTTCACTTACAACAGATGGTTTCGATTTTGAGTCATCGTCGAGTCCTGGTGGCAAAAATTCTGGTTTTTCTTCAGATATTTTTTACTCCTCAAATTCAAATGCTTCTGCTTATATTTCTGATGATTCCTCTCGAGGTTTTGATGTGGAATCGTCATCAGATATTGCAGAAACATTTTCTAAAGATTTGTCATCCCTTTTTGGAAGGTATTTCATCATCTGGAGTTCATAAAATCAGATTTTTATCAATTTTCCGGGTAAATTCTGAACTCTTTTCTGTTTTTAATCCAATAATTTCTTCGTTTTCTTCAGTTTTTAAAGATTTTCCAATTTCTACATCAATTATTTCACTTTTTAATGAATTTTCTGAAATAACATCTTCTGGACTTGATAATAATTCTTCTGAAAATGATCCAAAACAGTCGATTTCAATGTTCTTTTTAATTCCAGTTTTTCAATCAAATAGATTATCGACTTAAATCAGAACTTTTTTTTTCAGGTATACCAATGTACCCCAAATGATAAAATTTTTTTTTCCCCTCGATTGAAAAAATTGATACTTGGTATACTTCCTAATTCATACAGAATTATTTATTTTTTTCTCACAGTTATGATTGAATAATTTTTCAACGATTTACTTAAATTCCAAGGTTAATTAATTTCCTTTTTTTTTCCATAATTATCAACATTTTCAGCATGGAAGAGTTCAGTTCGTAAACAACACATATGTTTTCAACAATGCTCTCTTTCCCCTAATAACAAAAAAAGCTTTATTAAAAATCTTGCTGAACACATTTCTAACAAAAGGTATCCTGTTATATTATGGCCGAACAAAATCCCTTGATGATCGCTACAGCAACATTGTAGTTGATGTAATTGCGAGCAGCCTCCTCAATATAACATTAAAGTATGATTTCCTTTATATATTTATAAAACTGATTGCCATCATACTGCCATATATTCATCAATATTTACATAATATGTGTTCATTAATATACCAGGTGGTCCAATATTCATTACGAGGAAATTGCCAGGAATATCGTTAAAATTTTCCCAACAGAAACTCAGGAGACGTATTATACGCCATCAATCCCCAAAGCATTAAGCAGATCCAAGGTTTCTATCAGAGCTCAGGGCAAAATCCCTGATAAATTTAAAAATTTAAAACACATATGGAATGAACTGACTGGAATATCTCGTAAGAGGAAAATTGAGGATGATGAGGATCTTTTTATTCCACTGATTGATGGTATATTAATATTTAATTTGCCATCACAACGAGTGAAGAATTTAGAAAGATATTATAACAATTTTTTTTGGTAATTAAATTTAGATGAGCCACAAGATGTCCAGGCGGATTGGAAGTGGCTAAACAACCATCATGCCCCACGTAATACTGTAGCGGAGAAATGGATAAATACATCTCCTTATCGTAACAAGTGGATAGGAGGAAATAAGAATCCAACTGTTGAAGCACTATTAAAAGAATGGTCAATTCTGAAGACAAATATGATGCCTGAACTCATCAAGATTGATTTTCAAAAGAATTATTTACCAGTAACCAAGAGAAAAGGCATAGGAGCTTGGGATGATTTTTATAAGATATTGTCTTCAGAATTCAAATGTCGACCAGATGATCTAGTTGCAAATGATTTAAAAAATTTGATTGCCTCTAAGGAAACATCCGAAGGTTTTATTATTAATTTCTCTTTTTTCTATGTCTATGATTTATGAAAATTTATTATAATTTACAGATGGTCGTGTTCTGGCTCAGCTTCAATATTTGTGTCACCTCTTCCCTCCAAAAGGAAATATAAAAGCTGGAAAGAAATTGAATGCAACAGAGGGTGATGCAGCAAGGCTTGAAATAATTAGAGCCTCTACTACTGAAGCAGTGAAGAGTATTATCCTTCATGATTTAGTAAGTATTGACTTATTTTGTTCACTATTATGTACTGAAATTATGAGCCAAATAATATCGATTTGTAATGAATTTCAGGATATTGGTAACCTCAAGAAGATACAAGAAGAAGTAATAAAAGCTGCAGGTAGACTGACGGTCCAGCCTTACATTATTGTCTTTGGAACACATGTGGCAAAGCCAACTAGCTTTGTCATTTCACTTGACAATTACACATACACCGTGGCAAGTGCTCTCGATGGCATTGATGTATTATTCCAAATGTTTCACGTCCTGGACTCATACTATCCACCACCCAGTGCTCATATCTGGCATTTAATTCAGTGGGGACTATATGGAATGACAACTGCTGTAGATAATTCATATCCCTGGCTGAAAAAAGCCTTGAAAGCCCTTAAAAAACATGAATTCTAGATAGAACCAATAACATCATTATTTGAGATAATGATAAGAAAAGAATGTCATCATTAATCATTAATCGTACCTTTTAGAAATCAAGAATTGTCAGTTGATTTATATTTTTCGTTCATTTTCAATTTAAAATTATTAATGAATGAATAAATCGTTAATCGTACCTTTTAGAAATTAAGAATTGTCAGTTAATTTATATTTTTTGTTCATTTTTGATTAAAAATCATTAATGTACAAAACTACTCTACGTAGCTCAACGAATAATGATTCTATTTCATTAGCTTCTTTTTTTTTACTATTGCGCTTACACAATTTTCGATGGGCAAAATAATGAGGTGAATTAATCCGAATAATGTCTGGTATGGGTTAGAGAATGGCGATTCATTGATACCTTTTTTCTCCCTCTATATTTTCAATTATGAATTACTATTTTTTTGGATAGATTGAGAATAACAATCTGAAATTATTTGTATGGATAAAAATTGTGCAAAAGACAATTTTTATATTTTTAATATTATTATATAGAGAAAAAACAATTATTTCGTTTCTTAAGACGAAATATCATACGCTCGAGAGCTTTTGAGTTACCTGAGTAATTCTATAGAATTGTTTTTTCTGAAAACTAAAAATATTGTGAATTTCACTTTGGATTTAAATCAATTTTTTCTAAAATCAGTCACGTGGTTATTTTCATATAGTTTTAAGGGCGCGAATGATTGCAGATTAAGTAGAATCGATAGTAAGAAAGAAACAGAAATTTAATGAGTTGACAAATAAATTAATATGAGTATATTATTAAGAAAAATGCAATAATGGAAATAATACAAGAGCCAAATGTTCATAGGAGTAGACATGTATTTATATGAAATCTCTAATATTGAGAAATGATAATTTCAATTTAGTTCCAAGTGATTTGCGAAGCTCACGTCTTTCAATATTCTTCAGTGCTTTATCAGAGGTAAGATTTTTATTTTTTATTCCATTTATTCTTTTTCCGATTGAATGAAGTCAATATTTATTGATTCATTCACTCTAATTATGAAAATTTCATTAACAAAGTTCCTCGGTGGAGAATTTTCATTTTCATCTTTCGGAAGGAAGAATTATTTCAATGGTAAATCAATAAGACAATGTGCCTCAATATCGTAAATAATGAATTTTAAATAATAATATTGAAGACCCTTTTTATCGGTCGAAAACTTTCCTACAACAACAATGCCTTTTGTCAATGCCGATTTGAAGATTCCTGACATTTAATTCCCACTTATTCCTACATTATAAAATTTACTACTCGATTATGATTGAAATTATCGCAGTTATCAATTCCGTTATTGAAATAATTTGCAAGTTAAACGATTTAGGGGAACAGCAGTGCCGTTCTGTTCGTGATGAACTGAAGCGTGAAATTTTTTTTTATATTTCTCATGCCGAGTTGCTGCCATCTTGTCACCGATGAGCGGTTAAGGAACGAGTAAAGTCACTATAGAATTCATCAAAGATATAACAAAGAAAGTAGTTTATTATTCAATTAACAAGTCAAATGATAAAGAATATATTTGATTAATTTTTTTTGAGTAATCAACAGTTCTATGAGGTAACGTCTATATTCAAATTCTGAATTATTCTTTATAACGTGAAATGAGGAAAAAACATCATGGAATGACATTTCTGAAATTTCTTCTTTACCAATTACAATTATTCATAGAAAATGAATTTCTACATAACTGAGGATATACATCAGTCAATGATGAGTAATCAGTAAATAATAGTGTGAGAGAAATCGTCAAATGAAACTATATATCACATGTTCATGAAAATCTAAAGTGCAAAACTAACCTATAACTTTCAGAAAATTGTCTCATCACGTTGAGTAATATTCTTGTTATATTAATGAATGAGTAAGGAATTACTTCCTTCTTGTAAAAATTAAATCCTCTTCTGGTCCTTATTTTCAAATATAATTTTTATAATAAAAAAATGCAGCAGGTTACTTCATTTATTTAGGGAATATCTGCTCAAAAGTGATGGAATTTAAACCAAAAAGATTAATAATTCTATAATTAACTCCCATATCTCTTTTTTGACTTAATCGTTGTTGCAATATCTATAACTCAATCTAATCAATCCTTCCTTTCTCATGTTTCATGTCAACAGACTGCTAGCAGCTGACTTGAACAGAATAATATTCTCATTGCCTGAGACCTAACTATATATAAAAATGGAATTGAAATGTTTTTTTTGTCAAGAGACTTTGATGTTAGATGATTTCACCAAGCACATCAATGTGCATCACAAAGGTGAAAAATTGAAAGAGTATAAGTGTCATTATTGCAAGAGGAGTTACCCCCGTCTAAATGCCTTGATACGTCATTTGAACACCCAGCATTCAAAGGATCATAGTAGCCTGAATAAATCTGGATCATCCAATGCAATCAATTGTGGTGAAGCACTGGCAAACTCCAACATTCCCATTCCAAAAGATATGTCATCAGAAAAAAGTGGAGAATCCTGTACTACCGCACCAACAACCTCAACTAAATCTCTGCAAGGAATAAATTCTGAGCATAATTCATCGAGAAATGAGGAAAGAGCTTCGTCATCAATTGAAATGCAGCAAACATCGACTGATCAGAGTATCCATCCTCGTAAAAGGTTTAAAACTGGTAATGGAACAATGAATGACATTGAAACTCATTGCATTAGTACTCCCAATTATATACTTGAATTACAGAAGAATACTACGTTTGATTCGTTTGATTATAACAAATTCAATAGCAGTATAAGTTTAGATATCAGCAAATTTGTTACCAATTTATATGGTAGTCGAACGCTATGTCGTTCTATGGCTCAAAATATTATCAATCAAGTCCATCATCTAACAAACAAAATTATTTTGAGTATTCAAGAAAATGCCACACAAAAAAAATCATATGACATGGAAACAATTGCAAAAACAGTAAATGCTTCATTCTTGCCATTCTCGTCAGAATATCGATGTACACAAACATTTAAAAAGACGAATATTTTCATTCCATCTGTTTCCAAAGAAATAACATTCCATCAAGATTCCCAACGTAAAAATGGCACTATTAAGGTAGTAAATCAACCAGTTAAACTAGAAATTGTACCAATGAAAACTGTTTTGAGGCAATTTTTACAATTGCCAGATGTATTTCACACAATTATGAGACACATAGATTCATGTAAATCAAGCGAACTAATGATTTCGCCAATACAGGGTCCAGTATGGAAAAAAATCGAATTACAATTCTCTGGAAAAACGGTTCTACCCCTCATTATATACAACGACGATTTCGAGATAAATAACCCCCTTGGTTCACACAAGAATTTACATAAAATTGGTGCAGTATATTATACATTGGGGTGCATTCCCAATGAATACAAAGGAATGCTAGAAAATATTTTTTTGGCTCAATTATATCTCACTGAGGATTATAAATCTTTGACAAATGGAATGATATTTTCAAATCTCATTGATGAGATGAAAGATTTACAGACCAATGGAATTATAATCAATATCGATGGAAAACAGCAACGAGTTTATTTCTCATTGCTAGCAGTTATTGGAGATAACTTGAGTTTAAACACTATTTTAGGATTTCCAGGTTCTTTCAATGCTATTTCAGTTTGTAGAATTTGCAGGGTTACAAAGCCTATATTACAGTTACAAACGGTTGAGGATACCAATTTACTACGGACTGAAATGAATTATGCCGAGGATTTAAAATTATTGGAAAATGGTATTAAAGAAGAATGTGTATTCAATGAAATACCAAATTATCACTGCGTGAATAATCCAGCATGTGATATCACTCATGATTTATTAGAAGGAGTATGTCGCTACATTCTTGGATATGTATTAGACAGATTTATCAAGGTGTACAAGTTGTTCTCGTTAGAAGCCTTAAATTGGCGGATTAAATATTTCAAATATGGCTCAAGTGGTACGATCAACATTCCTCCTCCCATCACAACAAGTGCCTTGGATTCCAAGAATATTAAATTGAGTGCTTCAGAAATGAAAGTTATAATGCTGAATTTAATATATTATGTTGGTGATGTTGTACCTGAAAATAATAGCGAATGGAAAACATATTTGTTATTACGGAAACTTTTAGTAACTGTTTCAAAAACGTTCTCTACACCAGATGATATTCTCCTGGTTAAAATAACTGTGTCTGAACTCAATTCACTTTGGATAAAAATTTTTGAGAAAACCTTGATGCCTAAAATGCATTTTTTATTGCATTATCCGCGTTTAATGAAACTATATGGACCACTTCATCATCTGGCGACAATCAGGTTTGAAGGAAAACACAAACCATTGAAGAATACAGCCCAAACAATAACATCACGTCTGAATCCAGCTCATAGCTTGGCTCATAAGCATCAGCTTCAAATGATGTCGAGATTTTCTTCTAATGATAGATTTTCATCACAACCCTCATGGAGCCCTGTGTTATTTGATAGCATTAGGAATGCTCACGATTACGCAGATTTTGAATTAATCAGTGCAGAGACAGTATCAGACGAATATTCGTTTGTATTGTCGATTAAAATATATGGTACCTATTATGAGAAAGATTGCTACATCACTGTGGAATTAGATGGCTCAAAAAATCATCAATTCGGGCAAATAAAGTATATTGGGGTAAAACATAATGGAACAGTCATATTCCTGTACAAAAAGCTTAAAACAATGAGGTTTGTAGAGCATATACAGAGTTTTGAAGTAGTTCACACTGAAGATTGGGGATCTATCTCCCAAAGTGACCTAATTTTTTATAAACCCTTAAATATGAATTTTATCAATGATAAAAATTATCTATGTTATGTCCGGAGACGTTGTCAGCGTCGGAGGACAACTTTTCAATTTTTGTTACCGTGACTTTAGGTTAGAATGTTAAATTTTTTTTTATAGAAGACGCTTTGAATTGTCACTCTTACCTTTTATTTTCGTTGAAATAGGATGGGATTAGATTGGAATGAAAGGAATTGAAAAATAATAGGAAATGCCGAGAAATATCCCTTTTACCCTGAATATATTTATCCAAAGTTTTGAATATTACAGAACAGGTGATTCTCCCGATATGTTTAAATTTTATGAATCGAAGGTTTATTTTTCTTTTCAATCCCTATGCCTGGATAAGCTCTTGTTGGTTACGAGGATGAATTTTCAGTACTTACAGTATGGCCAATATGAGTTTATTATATTCGGATTATTTTTAATTTAGCTAAGATGTTCTGTCTATCTCTGGTTTCAGGTTCAACTGTTCACTTCAGCTCAAATTTCGAGAGTCACTTAAACTCATTCATATAACAACAAGAGTTTTACACAAAAAGTTTATTTCACTGTCTTAATCTTTAGTTCCTTAAAATCTTTATTTAGCTTAACAGGTTTAAATCATTCGAGAAGAGACTGGAGGGTATTCACAGCTCTTCCGAATCTTCACAAAATTTTTATTAACTTTGAATATTGCCTCCACTGTCTTTTGACTTGGTGGAGGAAGAGTTCGTCTGATGTGTTAAGTCTTGAAAATTGGTAATGCCCTTTTTAGGGGTTCGAAAAATCCACTAATCTCAGTTTTAGGCACCAGTTGCCCAATCACTTAACCCGAGCGATCACTTTTGTAATTCCCACAAAAGTCACCAACGTAAATGCCAAGTTTCGGTTCATTTACAGGAGCCCGGAGTGAAAGACCAATTTCGCGTATTTCCGCCCAAGGTGTTTGTAGTCCTTTTGGGAGTTGGGAGACGACTGACTAAATTGGGCGTTTGCTTTTGGCATGGCAGGAGTGGTTTTTTCCCACGTATTCAATTTTTACTGAGTTTGATGTTGAAATTGTTAGGGTTATCGGTCTTTCGGGCAATGACTGTTGCAGGAATTTGAGGTGTCATCATTCTTTCAGTGAGCGCTCGGTTACTAAAACTTCAATTCTGGTTTACGAATAAGTTTTCTCGATTTTTAATATTTAATAATTTTAATATTTTATAGCTTGTTATCACCCAGGAGCCGGGTGATTTCCTGAGAACGAGATCTATTTACCTACATCATTAAATACTGACATGTAAATCATGCCGGACATTACATCTACCTATGATGTAATTGCGAGGATGTATTAATTGTTGATCATGATCATTCATTCTAATCAGAATGCACTTCATAATAATAATATCATCATAAAATTATGTTCAAATAAAAAATAAAAATAAAAACGATAACGATACATAAAATTAATTTTTTTCATCTCGATAATCAATGCAACATGATAATGGACAATGTAGATTACATCCATTGAAATACTTTTCTGACACGTCAAAAATTCAATGATAATAAATACATCATCAACACCTAATTCTTCCAATGAAATCACTAAGTTGTTTAATTTTTTTCACTTCGTTCATAACAATATTTTGATGTAATACGAAAAAAGAGCCTAGTGGCGCCATCTGTTATCATTCCTTTTTATATGTATATGGTAGCGGTAGTTACTTTTATTAAAGATATATTTTCTTGAGACAAATACATGAAAAATTTATTGAGGATCATTGGATTGCTCTAAAAAGTGAATCATTTACTTATCTGTAGTGATTTTTCAATGACGAAGATAACCGATAGATGTCGTATTTTTTCTGCAAGTCATTTGTTAACTTTTATATATTATATTCGGTAAATTATTTCGAAAATATCAGAGTAATATTACTCTCAGTGCCGCTTGGGGCCACTTGGATTTTAATTCTTCGGCTCCAAATGCTATCACTGATTTTTGTTTTTTTTTTTCTATTTAATTTTAATGTTCTAGCCACTTAGAAATTGAAAATTATTCAATATTGGCTATTTTTTTTCAATATACTTTTTTCAGTGGTTCAATTTTTTTATTTATTTAATTTTTTTTTTCTATATGTTTCTTGGCAAAATTCTAAATACTTGCCACAAGAGATTCAAATGTTTCTGCGAAAAATGTTATAGAAAATTTGTTTTTCATTTAGAATTCCCCGAACTTATTTAATTTTCATTTCATTATCAATGATCTTCAGAGAAATAAAGAGAAAAAATCAGCTATCCTATATGTTCTTGATACAAGAAATCTGCGCTTGACTCGGAGAAAATAATCATTTCTATGACTAATTATTTGACTTGAAGGATGAACATATGTTTTCAATCGAATGACAAAATTGAGGAAAGCAAGTGACTCCTGAATTTCATTACCTTCCTCACACTCTCCAATGTAAGCGTATTCTATTTATATCAAACAATTATCTATTACTATCAATAATTAATCTATTTCAAGTGAAAACTCAATTAATACTCGCAAGATATGGAGCATTCATTACAAAATACCTATGTTTTAATATTCAATATTTGATCTATAATATCAATATTTCAAAAAATTACGTCAATAATTCCCTACCTTCAAATAAATATTATAATTAAACAATCTGAGCAGACATGCTCTCACATCAAATTTAATTTATACTTTAAGAATTGGAAAGAGATTTCGAATCGGAGCCGAAGATAATAGAATAAATAAATCTGCTCTTCATTAAATAGATTGAGCCATTTCATACAAGTACGAAATTTCTTACAAGAAGAACACAAATACCCTTCGATTAATTTCAGGTTTACTTATATCAAGCAATGGTTTTCACATATTTAGAGATTTTTCATTTATTATAAGTGACCATGCCATATTTCCAAACTCAATTGCTCTTCTCTCATGTTAAAAATTTATCTTTGCAAATTTTGCACTTACCTTCTCGAAAAATCATTTATCTCGTTCAATGCGCGATGTTCTTGTCACAAATACTTTTCAACTTCTTCGTTTCGCATAATTTTTTCAGTTAAATACGGAATCTCTCCAAACAAATTCAATTGTGAGATTCTATGGGTGATTGTATTATTGTCTTAAACAATCCAAAAATTTAGATCAATTTCAGTGCTTCTTTGCAGAATTTGAAAATAATTCCGTTGGTAATTTGTGTGTATTCTAAATAGTAACTCTTCATTCAAACGAATCTTCATCGAGATACGCGGTAGCGTATCGGCCAAGTAACCATTTTTTAAATTTCCCGCTCGACTCAACTCGACTCGACTCAAATAAAACTGGCCGACAGCTACCGCGTATCTATACACGAGACAACTACCCCCTCCACTACCTCCGTATATTAATATCTCCATAAAATGAGAATGGCACTGATTACGCGGAAACTAACGTCACTTTCATTATATAAATCGCCTATCGTCTTGTGATTAATATATTTATCATATTTTTCCGATGAGTATTTACGGAGATACAAAAATAAACAACGCGGATTTCTCGAAAATAATCAATTGAGATTATTTCGTCTCAGAATCAAGTTTGCAAGTTGGTAGTGGCGTGAAATTAGCCAAAAATGTTTGCGTTGAAAATACAGCGCTGCGCATGCGCTGAGTGGCGAGTGATATTGAGGTTATTTTCCCTTGTTGTTGTAATTTACTTGTCAACTTGTCAATCAAACGGTGAGTGTTATAATACAACAGCAGTTGCCTAGAATTCAGTAAATTCCCATGAAGTTGCTATGGGTTAAGAGGATGGATATGTGCTTTGAATTGATACACGTAAGCCAGAGGAATTGATTTACAAATCACTGGATCACTGGAATTTCTACGTGCCATTCACAGGCTGAAATACCATCCAAAAAGGTAACTACTGTATTAATAATCGAATTATCTCTGTAATGGTCATCTGAAGCGAAAATTTCAAGAGACCTTTCTTGTAGATTATGAAATTTTCTACAAAAAAGGTCTCTTGACATTTTCTCTTAAAATTCTCAGTTTATCAAATAATCGTTACAAAAGTGACGAAAATTAAGAGAGAAAATCATTAATTAGTGGTTTATTTTAATGATTGTTCAGGAATAATTTGCTATTATTTAAAATAAACAGGTAAACACTCATTGAATAATCCTCGAGTGTATTTAAACAATTAAATAATTGGATAAGGAAGATATCTGGGCCTCAATCGAATAATCCTCGACTATATTTATTAAATAATTGGATAAAAAAAATATCTGGCCCTCAAAGAGGTCGAATGCTTGAAGGATGATACCAAACGCCAGCCATTGACACATTCTCACGCCGACTCGAAGGTAAATCCACTCAAAAATCACTAATTGCTAATCCAAATCATAAAATAATTAATCTCAACCGTGAAATCTTCCTCAATAATGTATTTAACTCTGAAATTATTCATTTTAGGAGAAAATATCAAAAGACCTTTTTTGAGGCTGACAAAATTTCCCACAAAAAATGTCTTTTGATAAATTCTCTTAGAACCTCACGTTTCTCAGATAATTCAATAATTAATCAGAGAGAACTCCAAAAGGATCAATTCCTAAATTACTCTCACTTAATTATCTCAATTTATCTCCTAAACGAGTGACTTAATCCAAAAATCTCAAAAGACCTTTTTTGTAGCCTACAAAATTTTCTACAAAAAAGGTCTCTTGATATTTTCTCTTAAAATCCTCAGTTTCTCAGATAATCGTTACAAAAGTGACGAAAAAGAAAGAGAGAAAATAATTAATTAGTGGTTTATTTTAATTGTTCAGGAATAATTGGTTATTCGAAACAAAGATGTAAACACTCGTCAAATAATCTTCGACTGTATTTAAACAATTAACTAATTGGATAAAAAAGATATCTGGGCCTCAAAAATGTCGAATGCTTGAAGGATGACACCAAACGCCAGCTATTGACACATTCTCACACCGACTCGAAGGTAAATCCACTCAAAAATCACGAATTACTGATTAAAATCATAAAATAATTAACCTCAACCGTGAAATCTTCCTCAATAATGCATTTAACTCTGGAATTATTCATTTTAGGAGAAAATATCAAAAGACCTTTTTTGATGCTGACAAAATTTCCCACAAAAAATGTCTTTTGATAAATTCTCTTAGAACCTCACGTTTCCCAGATAATTCAATAATTAACCAAAGAGAATTCCAACGACCAATTCCTAAATTACTCTCACTTAATTATCAATTCATCTCCTAATCGAGTGACTTAATCCGAAAATCTTAGAAGACCTTTTTTGTAGCCTACACAATTTTCTACAAAAAAGGTCCTTTTTTATATCCCCCTAAACCCCCTTCTTCTCCAGATAATCTCCCCCCAAACTGAAGGAACCCATCTAACTGCTTTGAAAATCTTTCAGAACCTCATCAACATCTCTATCATCACCACCACCAACACCATCATCATGCCCCGTACAAGCAGCCTCGTAAACGCAACTCATCCCTCTCCACCCATGAGGAGAGTGACATGCTGATAAAAGACTTTCAATCAACGTCAAGTAAAAGCTCGTCTTCGTAAAATGGACTCAGACTTCGACATGATGTTCAAAAGTTTTTCAAACCAAATGAGTAACTCTCTAAAATTCCCCCAGAGGCTTATAAATTGACACTTGGAGTTCTATCAAGATTCCTGGAGGATCAGGACCAGGACTACGACGATGTCTCATCAACCAGTGAAGACATTCCACCCTTAATTCCCCCCTCAACAGTCAAGAATTCAAAATCTCTGAAGAGACACACAGCAGCTTCTGTGGAAGATGGATATGTTACAGAAAGTGGGATTGGTCAGGAGAGGGTCTCAAGGGCTGACAAGGTCACATCAATGACCCAAAAGCCCAGAAATTCAAAATCATCATCCAGAACAACTGGGAGAGTCCAAAAATCGAGTGCATCGAGTGATAGAAAATCAAATTCACACTCGAGAGGGGTTTCCTGTAATATTCCTCAGTTGGATGCTGAGGCTCTCAGGCAACTGCAGATGTTGAAGGGACATATTGATAGGGTCATTGATACGCAGTAGTTTAGTTAATCAGTTTTAATTTGATTCGATGATGATAAATGGATTATTGATAGGTTTATGGATTTTTAGGAGATAAATTGATATTTTCTAAGAGTTTCGAGGATTGTAGGGGAGAGAGGAGTGAAGATGAGTGATGACTAATTGTTTTTCAATTTTGTATTTTGTATTTTTGTCATTGTAATAAAGATGAATTCATTTTATAAATTTTTTGTTGGGTTTTTCATTTATTATTCAACAAATATCTCAGCAAAAATTGAATTTAAAGAAAAATCTCAAAAGACCTTTTTTGTAGAGAATGAAATTTAAACAAAAAAGGTCTGTTAACATTTTCATGTAAAACCACTAGTTCTCGAAATAATCGCAAAATAATGAATACGAAATTACAATTTTAGGATAATTTTTTTCAATTAAAAGGATTAAAATGATAAAACGATTGCAAAAACTCATAATCTATTGATTCATTTTTCCGATGAGTATTTATACGGAAATACAAAAATAAACAACGCAGACTTCTCGAAAATTCACAAAAATCGTATGAGACAAAAAAAAATATTTTCCTCTCCAGCGCGGCCCACCAACTCTCCATGAGTAAAAAATCTTCTAACCTCATAACGACGGCCCAGGCAACATTTTTCCGTAATAATTCGCGCTTTGCCGAAGAGCAGTACGGAAGAAAGGATTCTCTTTATGGACTCATTTTGAAAAAACTACTGAAATCTTGAAAAAAAAACGAAAACGAAGTTTTCTTTTAAAAAAACGCCAAGTAACCATTTTTACGCGTATTTGATTATCTTCTGGGCATTTGAAAAAAAAACAACAAATGGACTAAAAAGCGCCAAGTCAGATATACTTACGAGAAAAAAATTAGTAGAGGCAGGACCAAGGTACTTGGCGCGGTTGACAAGATGAAGACGACGAGGCTCTCAGTAAGTACTGCTAAAATTGAATTGATCGAATGATGCTCAGCAGTGATTTTGACAATAGAAAAAAACCGCGCCAAGTCCCTTGGTCCTGCCTCTACTAATTTTTTTCTCGTAAGTATATCTGACTTGGCGCTTTTTAGTCCATTTGTTGTTTTTTTTTCAAATGCCCAGAAGATAATCAAATACGCGTAAAAATGGTTACTTGGCGTTTTTTTAAAAGAAAACTTCGTTTTCGTTTTTTTTTCAAGATTTCTATTGACTGAATTCGAAAGAGGTATTTGACTTGAAACCACATGCTATTAGAGAAACAATTTTGTAATTCATTCAAATCCACCGATTCAATATAAATACAGAACTGATCGAATCATACTCATTATGAGAAACTTAAAATACATTCGATCTGCTATGTAGTGTGCATAGTTATGGACGAAAATACAGGCTTCTCCAATAAAATTCACCGTCGATTCCATATCACCACAGAAAAGTTTCATTTAATAAAATTGACGTATTTGACACAAACTCATCGGCAACTAGTTCAATTATCGGCATATCAATATTACGTTTTCTTCTCCCAAGTACATGGTTTCGTGATCCCAGAAATTTTTTCTCTCAGTGTACTTTTTTTTTTTTGTCATTCACAAGGGAATGTAAATCAGTGTAAGTTCCCAACAGCCATGGAAGGTATGAGAAATTTTTTTATATTTGTTTAACTTCATTGAAAAATTCAACTCACCCTACAGACTGAACGGCCAGGGCTATGAAAAATTTCCAAATAATGCGCGAAATTTATATTAAATTCGTATGAGTGTTGAAACATGTATTTATTTAGTATATTTTTGTGTGATTGTCTAATCACCATTCCATTTTCATAGCTAGAAAAATTAAAAGAAGACCCCGTAAGATGCGTTACACCCAGGGATGTGGGAAATATGACCTGACACGTCAATGACCGGTCATGTGACAGGTCAGTGACGGTCACGTTACCGACGAATCCATGACGATTGGTTGTCACCTGACAAAAATGTGACCACTTTACCCTGTGACGGTCAAACCACATCTAGTTAGTGGTATCACAGATATCACCACATTGAAATTTGAAAAATTCCGTGTTCACATCAGAAATTGATCATCCGAAAACTGTGACAACAATTTATGACAGAAAAATTTATGACTGTCAGATTAACATCTAACTAGTTGATTGTCACATGACAGTTGGCATCATGACCGAAATTCTGACATCAGAAAAAATGACGTCACATGACCGTCATAATTTTGTGACCTGACCGATTTCAAACCGTGACGGTTTCCCACATCCCTGGTTACACCGTACAGCAGCTGGCTGACAGGCCAAAAGTTGGGAGAAATCTGACTATACGTGAGTTAATTTCTAATTATCAACTGTAATTATGTAGTACCATTGTGACCAGACAGAGAGACACAGCTGAGCCATATATTAATTTTACCGAAAAACAAATGAAAAAATTATTTACAATAATAATTCAGTGAAAAAATAGTTAAGCGTATAAGTAGATCTAATAAAAATTCAAAAAATTTTTTTTTTTAAAAATTACGCCAAGTACTCGTTTCATTGCGTTGGAATTGACAGAAAAGTATTTGTTGAAAAATGAGATCCTGTGAGCCCTAAAATTACGCAAATGACCACAAATTGTTCTGAATAATTGGAAAAAAGAATGGAATGAGAAATGAGCGCCAAGCTCGCTGGAAACTATGAAGAATCAGTGAACAGAAAAAATTGGAAAAAAAATTCAGGACCAACGTACTTGGCGCGCCTTTCAATGCTAATGTTAATCCTCATCTGAGATTTTTTGCATTTCGTATCGAACTTGGAACTCAGAAGATGCATAATATAGTTCTTAGGTCGACAGGAAACATCGACTCTTGACTCCCTGAGTTTTTTTGGAAAACCGCGCCAAGTACGTTGGTCCTGACTTTTTTTTCCAATTTTTTCTGTTCACTGATTCTTCATAGTTTCCAGCAAGCTTAGCGCTCATTTCTCATTCCATTCTTTTTTCCAATTATTCAGAACAATTTGTGGTCATTTGCGTAATTTTAGGGCTCACAGGATCTCATTTTTCAACAAATACTTTTCTGCCAATTCCAACGCAATGAAACGAGTACTTGGCGTAATTTTTTTCAAAAAAAATTTTTTGAATTTTTATTAGATTTCAATAATTTTTTCAAAATAGAAAAAATTAAAAATCACCTAAAAAATGCGTTTTTTAGAATTACCTCAGAAACTACTTCAGATACAAGATAAAAGGTGGGATACAAAATTGTAGAGTGTAAAATGTTCTACATAAAAGTTCATTATGACTCCACCCCTATTTCCCACCGTTCACCCCCTCTGAGCCGTGTAAAGATTCGGGGTGAGACCAAAATTAGGAAAAAATAATAAAATTGATAGTTTTTAATTTTTTCTGTTGTTAATAGCTCCAAATATTCTCATCTGGGATTTTGCATTTTTCACCCTCAACGAGAAACAGTTTTTGAAAATTTACAATTTCAGATTGGCAATAACTTTTTAACCAATCGATAAATTTAAAAATATCTCAATCGAATCTGTAGATAATTTAATTATGAAAATTCCGGAAAAAAATTTTAATCCATCGATTGGTTAAAAAGTTATTGCCAATCTTACACGTTTTTTCTATCCCTCAATAAACCATCAAGAATCAAATCAATTTTGCAATCAATTTATTGCGCCATCTGAGTGGGAAGAAACAGACTTTCATGAGAAAGTGGCGCTGATGTCGCGTAAAACACTAGATCCGACATAGTGTCCCTAGAGTTACCGACCGATTGATGGCAATCGCTGAACAACGAAATGCGATTACGTTCATTTCATTGCAGCCAACTCAGTGGCTCCAATCTGGCCATTCCATACAGAGATAATAAAATTCGTGAAAACGTGCACAGTAACTCGTTGCTATGCACATATTTTCGTTAATATTAAATTAATTAAATAAATAGCGACATCAGTGGATAGCGGAAAGGCGATTTATATAATGTAACTAAGGGCAGTTTTGGTGTAAGTGGTGACATTTATTTAATAGCACCGAAAAACTAATTGGAGGTAGTGGAAGGGGAAGTTGTGTCGTGTATAGATACTTGGTAGCGCTCGGCCTTGTTATGTGAGGTTATGAAACAAGTACTTCCCCGATATCTCGCTACCGCGTATCTCGATATAATCCATAGTTGGCTCATGAAAAGGTATTTGTGAATTTTTTTTCGCTTTGAAATTGTAGATGAATGTCCCAATTAATTGTAAAAAACTTTTTTTAATATCTCATCATGTTAGAAAAAGCGACTTAGGAGAAATTCGCTCCATCTCTTAGTTTGAAGAATATTGTAAAAAAACTCAGGAGGAAAGTCTTGTTGTTACGATTTACCAAATATAATAGCGTTGCAACAAGTCGGTACGATGACTGAGTATAGGAAAAAAAATTGAAAATTTTATCTCACAGTATTCCATTATTCTATTCAATTCTATACTTCCGTAATTTAAACCGAAGAAGAAAAAAAAAATGGGTGTGTCAAGCTTACGCACGACGGAAGTGAAACTAGTATTCCTCTCTCTCTTTTCATTTCATTCTCTTTTTTTTCTCTCTTAGGTTAGTTTGAAGATTATAGGTTAAATAATTCAACGACGAAGCATAGATTTTCTCTTCCTTATATTTTCTCATACATGAATGAAGTTCGATTTATGTACAGTTCTAAAAATTTTCAATTTATTTACAATTATCCAATACTATTTACAATTATTCAATTTATTCACAATGATTTAATATTAGATAAACAACAATATTACAATTAAAAATTACAATTACAATTTGCCAATCATGTGACATTTTCATTGTCACTTTCGCGAATATTATTTCCTAATATCGTGATAATTGGTTTATGGTAGCTAAAGTGCGAAATATATACATTAGCACTCAAATCCTTAATGAATCGTGCAAAAACTGCATCGATTGTTGTCCCGTGTTTAGTCGTACTAATGTTCCTATCATTAACCATATCCAAATTAAGGGTGTTTTTGAAAAAGTTCAATAACTCTACAGATTCATTCTTCGCGAAATTTACATTAAAATCTCCTGAAATAATCATCGGAATTTCGTGATAATTCTTATTCAATAACCTTGAACCACCCTCTGTGTATGGCAAAAGTACATGGTGGATAAAATCTTTGATATCTGTAATTGATTTACCTGGTGAGATATAAATTGACACCATAATAATTTTTTTGCCATTAGCCAGAGAGCATTCTGCAGCACACAAATCCCCAACGGAGGATGTATGATTAGAAACGAATTCATGGTTATGGGCATGAACGTCATTATGTTTTACCACAACATGTTGGAATCTATTAACATTTTGATATATACCTACACCGCCTGCTCTAACACCGGGTCTCTTGTATTGTACAATGCAATCAAAATTTTCAACATTAACATGTCTGTCATCGTCAAGCCAAGTTTCGGAAAGCATCAATATGTCCGAATTTTTTACAACATTACCTCGTAAGTCTGTTGCATGTTTCTTAATACTTTGACAATTGAATGAAAATATCGTCATATCTCCTTTCTCAATTTTTTCTAAGAGTACTAGATCGAGAGTTTTTAAACGTACCGTAGAAAGTCTCTCAAATTCTTTTCTCAATTGAGCTACTGATGTGTCTTCTCGTCGTCCGTGATGAAATATCACCTGATTTTTTGCAGGCACAATATAGAGACCTTGAGGACTTGTAACTCTTGATAAAGCTACATAAACTAAGGATTGCGAATGTTTTTTGCTATACGTATACACAACACTATCGTATGTTCCTCCTTGCAATTTGTGAATAGTCATTGCGCATGCTGGCTTAAGTGGAAAATGGTTTCTTTTTGCTTGGATTTTACTGTGTGATTTAATTTTATATAATGGAAAGGTTGCTGACCTACGACTTATCGAACGACTAACGACTTTTACCTACAATTTATCACCCACTCACTCCTTTGACGCTTATTTGCACACGCTTCAGTTGTAGAAATTACATCCCTACATCATATTTCACTGTTAGTACAATCTCGCCAATATGTTAAACAATCCTACTATAACAACAATACTATTTTGTGAGATATTTATCAACTCTTCTTGGTTATATTTACCTCATGTTAATGTTATCACTGTGTGAATCAAACTCTCCTCTTCTTTGGTGATTTTCAGGGGATATTTCCTCTTGTGCCACGGATATGTTCATCACTTCTATCTCGTCAATACTCATTTTTGACACTCAAATTCTGTTTCAAATCGAATAAACCACAATTAATTACGTATTTCACTCGTTGTATTACACTCACGGCGCAGTACACTAACCAAACAGCTGATGCTTGGCGTGGTGTCATCGGCTAGGTTCTGAGAGAGAGAGAGAGGAGAAGAGAAAAGAGAGAGAGAGAACCTTCGTCAGTGGCTCCCTCACCTCAGTAAGCGGATACGGTGAGAGAGCGACAGTGAACTGTGAGCAGTGGTGGGGGGCCCCAGGGGTCTGGTTACCCCCACCTCTCCATGACGGTTTTTCGTGACGATCTTGAGTGAGTTTCACTCCGGTCGTCGAAAATCCATGACGCGCCTAAAGAAGTTTCACTTCAAAAATAATGATATTAAATATAGAATTGCAAGGAATTTCGTAGAACATTAACAATCCCATTTTTAGTACACTCCATGCGGCAAGCTGGGTTTATCGCACCCTGCCCGCCGTGCATCATACGATTAACTCGCTTTTCGCACGGACTGAACTAAAACAGTATAGAGCAATCTCTAATGTACTATTACTTCAGTTCTTGATGGAAACGACTCCTGTTGAAAAAAAAACCATGAAGTTTGACATATAAACATTATCGCAACTCCATCTTTCGAAGATAATGATTTAGCCATCAGCATTTTTCGAATCATCATATATTTAATTTTTTATTTAAATCTTGCACTCTTCATTTGTTTATTCTGTTATCATGATATAATTATTATCAATTCCTAGTGCAGTAAATTTCCTAAAATTTCCCAATATTCGTAACAAATTCACTGTTTTAATTGAACCAAGAAATAACATGATATAATTATTATCAATTCCTAGTGCAGTAGATTTCCTAAAATTTCCCAATATTCGTAACAAATTCACTGTTTTAATTGAACCGAGAAATTGACATAAATATATTAATAGTTTCTGAAAATAATTTGTTCCAGGTGTTGAAGGATATATTAAGACCAATTTCAAACCAATAATATCTCCATTCACCAATGAGGGTTACATTATTTATGGCACAATTTGCTATGGAACATACAAACTGGAGGTGAGGGCAAGTTCGCATTTGTGGCATCACGATTTGAGAAAAGGACAGCACGTACGAGTCAGAGCCTTTTTGATGCGTGAGGGTAAGGTCAACTTTGAAATATTGATTATGTTGGACATAAATCTTTTGTGGTGGCGGAATTATCGTTATGCAGATTATTTTTTCCACCGCTATTGACACCAATCAAGGCTCAGTATGTGAAGTTATAATTCAGCCGACTGCTGATGAATTATCAAAACGACAATTGTACAATAGTCCATGACTTGTTTTTCACGATTTAGCCAGGTAAATTGACTAAATTGTTAGAGCTCGTGGGAAAAATAATGCTCTGAAAATACCTCGACCTTCAAAATAAACGGTATAATTTCTCTTGTTTCCCTGTTTTGCAATGATCGGGCCAAGTTTTGGTCAAAAATGCCTGGCACTACGTGCTCATGATTTAAATTTGCAAAACTTATCCCTCTCATTGTGCCACAATCGTAAAATTATCAAATAATTTGCAAGATGGTGGGGTATTACAACCGATAGTCTAACATGTAAGGGTATTGACGTGGATACGTCTATGTTTTCGTTTTGGTCTGGAGCACCCCCAGGTACTTAGCCGGAAAGGTGTAATAATTAAAAAAATTACCTTATGTACTCGATTGTACATCATTAGTACATGATTGTACTAGCAAAAATTTCATTTGTACATTCACTCATTAATTAATATTAATTATTTAAATTTCGCCATGATGCTGGCCGGAAAGAAATCAAAAATTGTTCAATTAAGGTCAATAACCGGTGGAATCGATAGAGAATCGTTTGTACATGATAAATTTCATCTTTTTATTGTTTGTACATTCATTGTTGACCAGTCAGCGATGAAAATACATGCCATAATTAAGAGTCGCCCTGACAATGAGTGGGGGACAATGCTCTTTTCTACGCCATGTTCATTTTGGAGCATAAAAATATTTGCTCTTGCGTTTTTTACAGTTTAATTATCAACTCTCTATTGGATTGTTCTTAAATTGATTGCCATTTCAACGGAATTCATATTTTCCATGTAAAGATGGTACAAGTTGCGAAGAATTATGCTGTCTCAGAGACAGGAACGAGTTGCATGATGCTGTTTCTCTTGTGTTACACGTGTTGGTCAACGCTTTTATATTCTCTGGATAGTTCTCTCAATATTTTTTCGGCTGGTAAGAATTCTAATTTTTTTATTCATGATTATAAATGCACTTGAAGCACAACTGGTCATGCCTCGAATAATGTAACCTCCCTGGTGAAAGTATCCCACAGAATCCTACTGAAAAATGGGTAATGGGAATCATATAGTGCTTATGTCCAATCACCATTGATTCCCATTTGTATTTCGGGACTTTGAGGTTGGGACGATGGAATGGGAATCCATGGGGGGCACCACTGTTTCCTATTTGAAGGAAATTGAATGGGAATATAAGGGGTAATTATGAACATTGCCTATAAAAACCTATTTGTAATAATTTTAAAAATTTTGTTGTCGATCAATTACAACCGATTAAATTACGAATTAATGTAATTAAATAGAAACTTTCCGTACCCTATTAACTTGGAAATAATTGATATTTTAAGAAAATTCATTTTTATAAAAATAGGAGATAATGGGTGTTCATTGTTCAGTGTATAATATTATCATTTTCGGGCTCAGTGGGTGAAAAATGATTGTTGACTTCAAGCGTTCAGGTAAGTGGATTGTTATTTTTTTTTTATTTTATAATGACAACTTGACAACGCCAATCCGGCATAAATGAAAAAAATTTCCAGAAGTGCAATTTTCTAATTTTGAAGCTTCTTCGATGCCGCGGAATTACCATCAGAGATGGCGCTAGTATCCTCTGAGGATATTAAATTTAGTACGGCTTGGCTCGGTTTCGTTTTTCCTCCCTCCTCCTTACCACAAGAAGTATTTGGTATTGCTCCATCGACTGTGAATGAAATGCAATAAAAATTATGGATAGTTAATTCAGAAATCATTGAAAAAAGTGGAATAATCATACACGGAGAGACATTTTTGGTAAAAATTACCATTCTAGAACAATTTCTGTCTGGAAGTTTAACAATAATTGATGTTAAATAATAAAATTTATAAAAAGTAATAATTTTCCCAGAATAAACCAACAATTGTCTATACATTTGTCAAAATGTATATAGACAAAGACAAAAAATATCTCTGTGGAGGATAAAAATTATAATTATCCCGGTAATTATTATAGAATTCATGGAATAATTTTTATTAGCCCAATTCAATCAAATTATATCCATCTCGCGCATCAACAATTACCCAGACTTGCGACACTTTTTACCATTTGAAACAATAAATTCTACTGAAAGTCCAGTAGAATTTACTAGGCATTCCGAATAGTAAAAAGTGGCGCGCGCATCTGAGGCGCGAGGTTAATAAATTTCATACAACCTCTGCGTGATAACTTTTGTGTATACCACATTCAAGATCTGTAGGTAAAGTTAGTAATTTTTACTATTCTGGAACAGTAAAATTTATACAGATAGTTATAAAAATTACCAAATATTTTATCGTTTTTATCGGTACAAACTGGCAATTCTTACACAAATAATAATAAATATTATCCGAAAAGGTTCATTAAAATTTATCCACATGAAAGATATTTATTGTTAAAGTTATTTTTTTGGGTACTATTCGTCTGGGTAATTTTTACCTGCATTTCCCTATAATTTCTATCAAAAATTTCTCTCCGTGTACACCAACAGCTGTTATTCAAGTTTTCCAACGAAAAAAAAAAAAATTCCATCAATATTCAATTACTCACCATCTTGCTTCGCACGTGAAGGTTTTTTAATGTCGTTGATCTTCTCTCTCAAATAGTCTTTGATTTTTGTGATCTCTTTCCTTATCTGCCGATTCTTCATGTAGCGTTGAGTTTGCAGAAAATAGATGAAAATTTCTGAAAAAAATTACGTCTTTAGTCACGGCGGTGCACAACCCTAATCATTATTCTCTCAATCTCACAGGTAGGTATACCTGTAGAGAAAATTTTCCTATAGTAGAAATATGATAACGATTTCTTCTCACCTCGTATTGCAGTAACCTTTGTCCCATCCAATGCGTCCGACTTGATCCCCGTTTTAGGAGCTTTCATGCCTGTTACTGTCCTGTTCCTGAGATCTTCACCGAATAGTTTTAATGCCATCTCCTTTACGAATACGGCATTGGACTTCTGGGCTGAATTGACAACCGAATTATATATTTTTTCGGCGATCCAAATATTTTGTCCCACGTGGATTTCCAGTTCCTGAAGTCAGTAATGAACAATTATTAGTATTTGAATATTGAATATACTATTCCAACGCGATATTTGATTATTCAAGTCATATATTACGTGCTCAAGGCCCAACTTTATCGGTTTGGAGTTATGTTGAAATTGCAGTAATCTTGAAAGTTATATGCACAATAGAAACATGAAATTACATTCATCACATAACTATGATACCTACCGCTTCACCATTCTTTCTCCGATATCCAGCAACTGGAGGTAAACCAATCCGATTGAAGTCCAATGCCTCATTACAGGGATCAACTGACGGTGTGTCTAAAATAGAATATAAAATGTAATCAATCACTCATTCATATATTCATTACAACAGGTATTTCTAGTAATATATTTACTCTTCAATTGGTCCCAATTAGCCTCTAGTGATTCCAACGAGCTGAGAATTTTCTCTTCACATTTTCTCTCTTTCTGCACTGCTTGCACAGCATTAATTATGTGTGCCAATATGTCTCTGGATTCTTCGTCACTACTCTCGTGCTCGTCCAGGTCAGATCGATCTTTTTTATGACGCTGCAAATAAATGAATGATGCAATTTAATATTACTTTTCTTGATGGTGTCATTGTTTCATCAATATCAATACATTCTATGTTTTATTATTACTTTTATTAATTTCGAAGGCTTTGAGTTTTCTGTATTATCGTTCAACCGTCTTTTTCTGTGAATTTTTCGGCACCGTTTCTTCTGCTCATCAATAACAGATTGCTGTAAAAAAGATGATGTGTTTAATCAACTTATTTAATTGTTTCTAAGGAGGAAGACGTATATATGAAAGAATCGTAAATAATGAATTTCATAAAAAAAATGTAATCTTACTGTAGCCTCGGTGCTATCGCTCAGCGATGGATATTCATAAACCTGCAGTGAGGGTGGTTTTTCTGATAAGATGATTTCTCTTTTTTCCTAAGAAAAATCCGTGAAAAAATTTGAGTACAAAAATTAACTTCATTGTAAGCATGCAGTTTACCATTATCTTTATTCCTTCTCAAAATTGGAAAATGTTACCACCTCTATATTATTTTATTATTACCTCACTTAAATATTGCTTATGAAATTCATGAAGATGTTGGAGGTGACGTGTTTCCAATGGTCCTGAACAATCAGCTCTGCTTGACAGCTTCTGAGTAACCTAAGGAATGTTGTACAAGTGAGGGAATTGCCGCCAGTCATGATAGAGATGGGTAATTTATCTAATAATAACACTAACCTTCTCTTCAATTATTTGGAGTTTTCTTTGTTTTTCCTTAGACTCATTTTGTTGAGCTGGATTGTCATCGCCCCCATTTTTGCTCTTAAATTTTCCATCTTCTCCAAATCCATCCTCGGCCGACGAATTGCTGGCACTAGAATTTGTTCTCTGAAGGAATATTTTTATTATTAGTAGTTGTCACGATGGGATTGCCATTTCTAAGTGGGTTACTCTTTTACCTTATTATCGAATCTCTCATTGTTATTATTCTTGTCGCAAGCATCCTGCTCCTGAGAAGTTTCCATCAACCCGTGAATTCTGAGCATTTGTTGCTCAATTCCTTCCATTTCGATTTCCCCCCTGACATATTCCTCACCATCGATGTGCTAACATATCGTATTAATAATTATGCATTAATTATCACACCAATTATTAATGACGACTGTTATCTTGATTTATATAGTTTTAAAGCAGTAGTCCACTAACTTTAAATTCTGATATACATTTTTTTCCAATTCTATTAATAATGCAAAATTTTTCTATAGCGTACCTTTGAGGTAGAATTCACTGGTGAGTCCAATAATGAAGAAGATGTACAGGTAGCTGGTAATATCGATATTTTTTTCTATTGGAAATGATATAAAACTGTCAATATAATGAAATAACATCAAATGCCAAGGAGATCCGGCGATAATTTTATGAAAGAAACGTGGATTGAAAGTGCTTTCATTAAACTAGAATATATCAGTGATTGAACCGATAAAAATGAATAATCGCTAAAATAGAAAAAATTTTAACAACCCCTCATTTAATTCATGGATATTATATCATTGTTTAAAAAGAAAACAAGGTCGGGTTATACTAAATCAACAAATGTTTCCAATTATTATATATATCAGATGGGTTCGAATGAATTTCCCACCCAATTATCTACGCAAAAATTTGCGAATTGAATTGCAAGGGTGAAACAAATAATGAGGGAAGATGCGTGGAGCTTGAAAACACTAGATTCTCATCCTGCGATAATTTCTTCCAATAATCATCTTCCATGGAAATGCTTATTTGAAGACATTCATTTCTTAAATGCTAGAGCTTCAAAATTTTAATGTTTATTTATTTTTTGTTATTCCAAACATTATATTATCGAAACATCCAAAATTAGATAAAGACGATAGGCTTTATTTCATCGAATTTTTTCACGGAAAAAATAATCATCCATTTTTTAGATATCCAAGTGTTCGGTATTACCCGCTGTCCGGTAATACCCTCTCTTCCCCTAGATTCTCGCACTTGAATATTTATCAGAGTGTACTTTCAAAACCCGAAATTATTCATAATATTTTCCCACGGATCTCCCTCTAATTTTCTTTCGATATTTATTGCATGAAATTTTGGATTATTTTATTAAATTTTAAATGATAAAACTCGAACGAAGAGAAAATTTCCAGGGAATCATACCGAGGCAATTGCATGTCCTATTCATTTAACCCGTCAGCCGCGCGATGAGAGAATCTCTCATCAGTCTTACGTTAGAATGTCGCCGAATTTCGCCACTGATAGCGCTGATCTGGGGTCTGCGACACGGACCAGTCCAGTTCAATACGTAAAAATTTTGGCCGGGTCGAAGAAAATATTGTTTTTCTACAAAATGACAACGTATAAATGATTTTTATCGCCTCAGGAATTAACTAGAAGAGTTATTTGAGGCATACAAAAATTATCATGTGTCTCAAAGCTTTTTAATTATACTTTTCATATGCCTTGAAAATTTTTGTGAGAGAAACCCTCATAGCGCGACCGCTGACAGGTTGAATCGGGACTTTCACATTGTTCTGAATATCTAAAATCTTACCAGCGTATTTTTCTGCCGTAAAGCAGCCATTCTCTCAGAAAAAATAGTTTTAGTGTCAATTTTGATTGGCTTATTCCGAGCACGCTTGACACTTTTTCCATTATCTTCATCTGTGATCTCTGATGCTGACGCAAGTTTTGAAATTGGAGGTATTCTACAACGTTTGGCTTTGAGTTGTTCTTTAACTTCTTCCAATGTGTCTACGGATAAAAATGTGGATATGTTTACAAATTCAATGTAATTACATGTACATCATGCCTTTTCATCAGTGTCAAGTATCACTGTAATATCTTTCATACCTTTTACAAATGAAATTACGATCAATTCGGTAGCTCCATTGGGTTTCAAGTAATAATATTTTTTTGTCTTTACGAAGGGTTTTTTGGAAAAATGAGAGATTCTGTCAGCGGGGATGGTACCCCATTTCTTAGTCCTACAAAATAATACTCGTGCAAACGCCATGGCTGATAATCTACAGAAAACAAAAGAATAATTATGTTTTTTTGGGAATGGATGAAATATTTAGATGGGGTGTTCTCTGTGATAGTTCTGAAAATATTCAATTTTGGATCTAAATCGATGTTTTTAAATAACTCGAAAATGACTCGATCGATTTAGTTTTTTTTTCTTCAATATCTTCGTCTTAATGTCTTCTATTTCAATCAACTGAAGTATGTATACATGGAGATAAAATTTTGGTGAAAATTACCATCCCATTTAAAAATTTATTAAAATTAAATTTTTATAATAAAATTTGATACATAAAAATTAAATTTCATTTTCCGTTTGAGAAATATTTTTCTTATGAGAATAAATTATGTCCAAGTTGTGTTAAATTTTACCCTTCCAGCATAGCAATTTTTGTCCAGATTTCAATGAAAATTCTAAGTTTGGTTAGTAAATTTTACCATTCGGTCTGGATAAAAGTCACCCTGACAGTGCAGTATAATTCCTATCCTACCGGTAGGATGATTTTTATCCAGACAGGATATTTCATAAACGGAAAATAAAATTTTATTTTTATATATCAAATTTTATTGTTTAAAGTTTTTGATTTGACTAATTTCCAGTTAGAAAAGAAGGAAAAATTTATGGAGGAACACATTTATCAAACGGAATAGTAATTTTTACTAAAACTTTCTCTTCGTGTAGCGGTTGATACAAAGTTTTCGAGTTTTCGCCATTTTTCTGTTTTTGACTGAAAACTCTTCACGGAGAAAAAAATACGATAAAAATTCGGGTGCTAGCACAGTAAAATAGGTGCAATCGCTAAGCACCTGGAATTTCCCTATGCAGTACTGGAAAAATTCCTATAAACACGAGAAAAATTGATTTACGAGAAAAATTCCTACAAATATATAGAAAATTACTGCACTTTACAGCAAAATTCCAGGTGCTTGGCGATTGCACCCATTCTACCGTGCTAGCGACCGAATTTTTACCATATTTTTTTCTCCGTCTTGTGAACACGCTAACATCCAAAAAAATCTAGATATCAAATTGTAACTTGGCATGAAGGTGTCTCTTATGATTATAATGTTTGCTATAAAAAAATCAACTCAATTGGGCAGTTAGTTCCGGAAAAAGTAATTCTTTCAATAAAAATAGTTCCTGATGAGGATAAACATAATACGCGCAAAGGATTGGAAGAACCATTTAGCAGCGCTCCAGCAATTGTTTTCCCCCTACCTTTGACCGCCCAGGAAATTGTTTTTTAATACTTTTTTTTTTCATTTTACTGAGGGTACCCCACTGAATATTTCGCAATTGAAAATTTGCAATAGCGCCCCCTGAAAGCATTTTTTTAACAACTTATTTACTGATAATCGAGAGGAAAAGTTAGTATTCCCCCTACATATCCCCCTTTGACCGCCCAGGAAATTGTTTTTTAATATTTTTTTTTTTTTAATTTCACCAAGGGGACCCCCCAGAATATTTTGCAATTAAAAATTCGCAATATCGCCACGTGAAAGTATTTTTTAACAATTTATTTACTGATAATCGAGGGGAAAAGTTAATTTTTCCCCCCACATATCCCCCTTTGACCGCCTTGAAAATCATTTTTTAATACTTGTCTATTTCATTTTACCGAGGGGACCCCCCTCAATATTTTGCAATTGAAATTTTGCAATAGCGCCACCTGAAAGTATTTTTTCTAATTTTTTTTCATTAATAATCGAGGGGAAAACTTAGATTTCCTCCTACATATCCTTCTTTGACCGCCCAGGAGATTGTTTTTTAATCCTTTCTTTTTCATTTTACCGAGGGAAATTTATTTATTTTTAACAATTTATTTAATTATTAGTTTTCCCCCCATATATCCCCCTGGACAGCCCAGGAAATTATTTTTTAATACTTTTTGTTTTTCATTTTACCCCCCTGAATATTTTGCAATTTTTAATTATTTTATTCGTCAACCGTAGTTCAAATGCACGTAGCCGCCAGAGCCTACAGTCCCCGCCGAAAACAACCCTGTGTCGGCTGAACGGCTGACGGCTAGTTTCAGCCTCATGGTAACCAGGCAGCAATTATTGAAATTCAACAAGTTTTTCTATTGTAATAGTTGAAAAATAACAAAAAAATGTATGATTATGGAGAAAATGTATAATTTAGTAGTGAAGTGGTACAGGGTAACAAGTCGACTTAACCCGTCCTTAACTTTTAGAGAAATACCTTTGAATTTAAGATAGATAGAAAAATTGTTATAAAGACCTTTTTTGTGGAGCAAAATGCGATCTACGAAAAAGAATTCCATAAAAATTTCGCTATCTCTCTTAGATTCAAATATATACCACGAAATGTTAAAAACCGGTTGAATCTACTTGTTACCCTCTACCACTTCACTACTGAATTGTTGTGCGCTATAGCGCTCACTGGAAGATATCGTGCGCGGTAGCGCGCATACCCCCATGGAAAATTATACGAGATAAATATATAAAATAGACCAATTTCATACATTTCTCAAACAAAATATAAAACAAAATATATTTTATATGTGTAAAAATATATTTTATATAAATGAAATATATGAATTGGGCCAATTTCATATATAAAATATATATTTCTCAAAGTATTCATTTTTCCGTGTGGGGCATTATATAATGCCCTATTTTTTTTCTTTTTTTTTGGATGCCCTAGTTTTTCATAATAGAAATTTTATTTGAAAATTTCACGGTCAAACTTACATATTTTTTTCGAATACATTTTCTTTCCCGATGACAACTTATCGAGATACCTAATTTTTATTCAAAACTCGTCACAGATATCTTTCTCGCGCATCGAAGCTCGGAAAAATAAAATAAAAATCACAAAGAATACTGATAACCGAGATAAAAAAAAAAAATATTGAACTTAAGAATTCTCGGGGTGATTAAGAAAAATCGGTGTTTGGTTTCACCGAGAGTGCACTATATGAGCAATGAGATACCGACTGTTTTGTAAAACGAAGTTCGAATGGAAATTTCTATCCCGTCTTAATTTGTGGGGTTTTATTTTTTATTTCAATTTCCGTAAAACACTTACCTTACACTCACACTAACACTTCACCGTTCAATGTTTTTTCCATCGTTTGAAATACACGGATTCACCCAACACTCACACTAACACTTTACCGTTCAATGTTTTTTTCACTGTTTGAAATACACAGATACATTGTCATTCCGTTAGATTGAATTTGTGTGATAATACAAAATAATTAATAAACAAAATGGTTTTGTCCAACGGAAAGAAATAAAAAATTGTCAATTGAAAACGAAAATGAAATCTTTAAAGAACTTGAATACACAAACAGAAGAATTTAAGATGACCGTAAGGATGGAGCGTAAGATCGCAACTGGTCTCCTGTATGTTTGTGTCAAAGCACAACGACCCGTGTGGGAGTTTCCAAAAATTTTGAAAAGTGAGGAAAGAGGGAAATGCTCATTTCTGATTGGTGGAGAAAATTGCCAGGAGAGGTGCATGGCTGAGAGTATTGAGGTCCTTGCTTCCCTCTCAGGTAAAAGGTTGGGGAAAAAACTGACCCTTGAGTGGTCTATGGTACACTGAAGAAATTGAGACCCGGCTGCAACGGATTAAGTTGTAAACTGTACTAGTAAAATTCTGGAGAGTCATTTTATTATGGGAAGAAAATTGGGGGAACTATCTCAATTTATGGAAACTCGTGAAGATTGTAAAACTGCTTGAAAATATCTGTCATGAGGACAACATCGGATATAGTCCATACGCTGTACCCCTTTCTGTGTTCACAGTTCATTTTTTGAGGTTCAGTCAGTTTTATCATTGGACTTTATCTTTTCGAGGGTGCTGAACGCGAATCTGATAATAATTATTCCTGAATTTGATCAGCTCTCTTTGTTTATAACAATTTGATTGTTTATAACGCGATTTTGCGGAAACGGTAGAAGTTATGATTAAAAGTTTGAGATAAAAAACATTTCTCATTTAAAAATACATGGATTTGGTTTTTTGACATTTTCCATTATCTCTCATATTGAACCCTAGATTGGTCACCCTATGAGGGATTCGCAGCGTCGCGCCGTTTTTATTTTTTTTCTGCTGATTGTTTAAGCGGAAAATTCTGAAAAAATTTGTATTTGTCAATTAGAACCTTTAACATATTATCATATTTTTTTTAATGCATATTTTACGCAATTCGTGGAGTAATATAATTAATCCCAGGAGTTGAAAAGATTTTTCCCATGTTAAATGAAATCGCTCGTCTTGCGACGTTGCCGAAACTCACTGAACGCGCCCGACCAGTGTAAAATGAATTCGGCAACGTTTTGGCCTAAATAGCACGGCCGGCGAATAGCTCATGAGGCGACCAAAGTCGTAAGGTCGCAGAGCGCGACCAATCTAGGGTTTTAGTCCAGTCGGTGAGGATTTAAAATCGAGTTTGTTGGTCAATTTACTTTATAAGTGTCGGATTTTGATGATTTTTTTTTTAATACTCGGAATGACATCCGCAAAAAAAGTGCCCTAAAGCCAGGGTGTGCATTTTGTTTATAAACAAAATACCCCTTGGAGCGGTCATTTTCATTTTAAAATATCTCGAAAACTGTTGAGAAGTTATCGAGACATACAGTGAGAAAAAATTGCGTAATTCAATAACGAATAAAATGGCTTTTGATTTTTGCCTTTACGAACAATAGTTTTTGAGTTATGGTCATTTGTTTGTCAGCGTGCGACGATCCGCGCGCTTCACGCTATCAATAAATAGCTGTCAGTCAACCAAAAATTGATATTTCAATTTAATCTTTTTCCCCCTTGAAGAAGATTTAAAGCGCATACCCCCAGATTTTTTTTTAATTTTTTCCGTTGATTTTCGTCAAGTTTTTGATGAAAAATAATTAATTTTCAGAGTAGTCTTCAAACAAGATTATTTTTATAATAACATAGTTTTTTTTTTATATCTGGTTCGAAAATTATTAAATTATTAATATTCGTTCGGAGAATCTAAAATTTTCACTATATTAGGACAATAAATGTATAAAATGAATTCATTCACTCTCGGTCAGTCCGCTGTAGGAGCGAGAGAGACAGCGCTATTAGAGTCCCTGCGTAAGACGAAGACGCTCGATCTTTTCGAGCGTCGTCGCCATTCAAACATACAAATAAAATGCTTAAACATTGAAATTATGAATTATAATCATTATGTCTATTGGGAAATCTATTGGTCTTGCATTTCAATCTTTCTTCATTTCATTTCACGATTATGGATGCAGAGGAGCCGTTTATCATAACAAATAGCATTTCTATTGTTGTTAAATTTCTTCAAACATTGAAAAAAAAATTACAAAAATAAGGTGGAGTGTCAATTCACGTGTCGAATGGAGTGCACGTCAAAGTCTCCAACGGCAATGTCCTCCAATTTTTTGACATCTGGAGCAATTTCAAATGTTTTTAGAACAAAAGAGGGATATTTATGGGAGATGTTTCGAATTAATTGAGAACATATATTTCGTTTTTTAATTTATTCTCTATTTTTTCTCTCTGTACCTCTAGAGATATTTAGGAGTTTCGTTCATTTTTCTGAAATAGACCGGACTTTGTCTAGAATTTCTGTCAAGACTTGGAAATGATTCAGAAATTTCTGAGACAAACTCAGGAGTTTTTTTGTATCAAAAATTTCTCTAGGGACTTAAAATTCATTTTTTCAAAAATTAAAAAAAAAATTGTCTCAACTTTCTCCCTAGATTCAGAAGTACTAGAGAGTTTTTATATGTCTGAAACTTCTCTCGAGACTTGAAAATTATTTTTAAAGGTGAAAAAATTGCCCAATTCTCCCCTCAGACTCAAAAATAATTTTGAAAATATCTAGACGAGTTCGAGACTTGAAATTTATTTTTCAAAAGTAAAAAGGAGTGTTCTAGATTTCTCCCCAGATTTGAGAATTATTCGAGACTTTCTGTGTGTCTTGAATTCTACTCGGGACTTGACATTTGTTTTTTAAAAGTAAAAAAAACATCAATTGTTCAAACTTTCTCCCTAGACTTAGAAATAACTTTAAAAAGATCTAGACAAGCTCGAGAGTTTCTGTGTATCTTGAATTTCTGTCGAGACTTGAAATTTATTTTTTAAAAGTGAAAAAAATGTAACAATTCCCTCCCGAGATTCAATAATAATTGTAAAAATATCCAGGCGAACTCGAGACTTGAAATTTACTTTTGAAAAATAATTACCAAGTCTCGACAGAAGTTTCAAACATTTAGGAGCTCTCGAGCATGTCTCGGTATTTTCAAAATGATTTCTCAGTTTTGGGAGTAATCTAAGATAATTTTTTTTACTTTCAATAAATGAATTTCAAGTCTCGAGAGAAATTTAAGATAGACAGAAATTCGCGAGTTGGTCTCTAGATATTTCTATAATTATTTCTGAGTCTCGGGAGAAAATTGGGACATTTTTTAAATTAAAAATAGATAAATTTTAAGTCTCTAGAGAAATTTTTGACACAAAAAAACTCGCGAGTTTGTCTCAGAAATTTCTGAATCATTTCCAAGTCTTGGCAGAAATTCTAGACAAAGTCCGGTCCATTTCAGAAAAATGAGCGAAACTCCAAAATATCTTTAGAGGTACAGAGAGAAAAAATATAGAGAATAAATTAAAAAACGAAATCTATGTTCTCAATTAATTCGAATCATCTCCCATAAATATCCCTCTTTTGTTCTAAAAACATCTGAAATTGCTCCAGATGTCAAAAAATTGGAGAACATTGCCGTTGGAGACTCTGACGTGCACTTCATTCGACACGTAAATTGACACTCCAACTTATTTTTGTAATTTTTTTTTTCAATGTTTGAAGAAGTTTAACAACAATAGAAATGCTATTTGTTATGATAAACGGCTCCTCTGCATCCATAATCATGAAATGAAATGAAGAAAGATTGAAATGCAAGACCAATAGATTTTCCAATAGACATAATGATTATAATCCATAATTTCAATGTTTAAACATTTTATTTGTATGTTTGAATGGCGACGACGCTTGAAAAGATCGAGCGTCTTTGTCTTACGCAGGGACTCAATAGCGCTGTCTCTCTCGCTCCTACAGCGGACTGACCGAGAGTGAATGAATTCATTTTATACATTTATTGTCCTAATATAGTAAAAATTTTAGATTTTCCGAACGAATGTTAATAATTTAATAATTTTCGAACCAGTATTTAAAAAAAAACTATGTTATTATAAAAATAATCTTGTTTGAAGACTACTCTGAAATTTAATTATTTTTCATCAAAAACTTGATGAAAATCAACGGAAAAAAGTAGAAAAAAATGTGGGGGTATGCGCTTTAAATCTTCTTCAAGGGGGAAAAAAAATTAAATTGAAATATCAATTTTTGGTTGACTGACAGCCATTTGTTTATAGCGTGAAGCGCGCGGATCGTCACGCGCTGACAAACAAATGACCATAACTCAAAAACTATTGTTCGTAAAGACAAAAATCAAAAGCCATTTTATTCGTTATTGAATTACGCAACTTTTTCTCACTTTATGTCTCGATAACTTCTCAACAGTTTTCGAGATATTTTAACATGAAAATGGCCGCTCCAAGGGGTATTTTGTTTATAAACAAAACGCACACCCTGGCTTTAGGGCACTTTTTTTGCGGATGTCATTCCGAGTATTTAAAAAAAAAATCATCAAAAACCGACACTTATAAAGTAAATTGGGCAACAAATTTGATTTTAAATCCACACCGACTGGACTATTTGCTAGAGTAGTGCTACTCAAAGCGGCACGGGACACGCCTAGGCGCACAGGTGCAGTCCGCGCTGCACTCTAGACACTCTACATAACAGGGACAACCGTTGAAGATTAACAAAAAAGTGTCAATTCAAAAATGTTTGTCATAAAAAAAAACATCAATTTCATAGAGGAACATTTTTTCGGGACTCTGAAGGCTGATCAGATAATCTCGTAATAAAGAGAAACAATAGCGTGAATTCACTTTCCATGCAGTATAAGATCGCAGTTGAGTCATTAAAAAAATTGAAATATCGAATTTTACAGTGGCCCAATCGTTAGAGCATTTCCTCATAAACATTTTTCAACGCAAACATTTTTCTCTATCTATGTTATTTTTGAAAATATTTAGATCTAACGACGAGCAAGTGAGACCTATTACGGCCTACAGGATTACCGACGATTGTCGACGTTTGTTGAAGACTGCTCGGTTGAATTTCTATATGGGTATTAACCATTGAGAAAAAAGTTTGAGATGAAAAATATTCATCAGGAAACGCTCGAAATATTGGGCCATGGTGAAATTTGATATGCCAATTGTTTAATGACTCAACTGCGATCTTATACTGCGTAGAAAGTGAATTCTTATTACGCCATTGTCTCTCTTTATCACGAGATTATCTCGTCAACCTTCAGAGTTACGAAAAAATATCCTATTTTAAAATTAATGGCTTTTTTTATGACAAACATTTTTTATTCAAGATTTTTTTGTTTATCTTCAACGGTTGTCCCTGTAGGCTGTCTGGAGTGTAGCGCGGACTGCAGCCGAGTACCTGAGTGTGTCCCGTACCACTTCGAGTAGCATTAATCCGTTGAATATGACAGCTAGAGAAAAATGTCAAAAGACGAGATCGATGTATTCTCAAATGAGAAATGTTTTTGATGTGAAACATCTAATGGCGCATTGCGCTGACTTCAGAAAAGTAGACGTCATCTTTTCAGGCGACGCTCGTCTCTGTGTGCGCTCCTCATTCCTGTCTGGGTGTCGCTCGCTTGCTTGTTTCACATCTACCAGGCGTCCCATGACAGCAAACAGATCAAATTGCCTACAAAAAAATCCACGTGGGCATACTTCTATTCAGTAGCATTGAGCTGCGAAGCGTGCTCAAAGCTCGAGCGCGGAAAGATTATCTCTCCGTCGCCGCCGCAGAGCCTATCCTTTGTTCAAAAAATTATTCTCCTTAAACTCAATTTTCTCATTTTTCATGTAAACTTCACCAGAACATCACTTTTTAAGAGCTGTTCTATCCTCTTTGTTTTGCCTCTCTTCATTTTTCCCTGTAATTTGCAGATTTAAGCTTGAATTTGCAAATAAATAATTTTGAAAACCATCTTTGGTCATATCTCTAATAGTTAAACTTTTTTTTTCATGAAATTCAGTTATTTTACCACAAAAAAAGGCCATTGGGAACAATTGTGATTTTTTCAAACACTTTTCATGTTATCTATTGAGTCGATTTTCTATCACTGGAAGGAAAAAATTGATTTTCAAAATTTTTTTTATCCGTTTATAATTTACCGCGCTGTTGATCTTCTAAATGATTTGAAATCCATTCGGAAGCATACTACCAATGAAATCGGTAGAAAGAGAAAAATAATTGTGCGTGTAGAAACTAGACGCGGCAAAAGTGAAACGCTTCAAGTAGATTATATCTCATTTGTTAATTAATTAGTGTTTTCTGCAGCAATCGCTCACGTTCCAAATATCTCGAAATCGTTTGCAAATTCATCGAGACATGGTCTACTCAAAATTTCGGTAATTTCATGATGCCCAATATTGTTTCTGATTTAGGTTTGTATGACTAATATTTATCGAGATATTGACATTCGTTTATTGCTGCGCGTTTTGTCAAAAATTCAACCATGAGTGTTTTAGTTTCGCGCGTAGGAACTTGTTTTGTTCCGATGTAGTTGCTTCATATTACTCTTATCACTCCCATATTACTTTTTTTATGCGATAAGATCAAGAGTGAATGCACTCACTATGAGAGCAACAGAGACACTATAGTCTTCGCGTGAGAGAGAAATACTCATAGTTGAACGCGTGAAGCAGCGTACTTAGATGAATGTTAATATCTCGATAATTATCGGTCGTAGAACCATTCATAAAAAACGATTTTATACGTCATAAAATTATCTAAATCTTGTACCCTGCATGTTTTGATAACTTCTCGATAGTAGTAGGGGCCGAAGAGGATCTGCTGCTCACTTGTTTAAATAATCAACGGTTTTTTTCCTTAACTATTTTTCTCTATCTTCAATCAATTTCCCATAATCGACTCCGAGGCGCACGCCCTTCACGCACAAGTCAGAGTGTGTCGCCTGGATTTTCTTCCGTCCTTGATATTTCCTTAACCCGTTAGCACGCGCGCTATGAGAGTTCGTCTCATAATAACTTTTTTTTTCCCCCCACAATAACTTTCACGCTATAGGGAACATCCCCTTAAAATGGAAATATTCGAATGAAATTTTTTGTCTTTTATGCTTCTAACACTTATCAATAATTAAATGAAAAATATTTTTTCAGAGGCGGCCGAGAAATGTGAGAGATTTTCTTACCGCGCGCCTAAAGGCGTTCCGGCGGAGCCAGTGCGACAAAGACAGACTATTTCGGGAGTAGTAGTCAGTCTTTGTCTCACTAGGGTATTATTTGTAAGGTGAGAGTCTCTACTCTGCGCGCGTCGAGAATATTGGAAGAATAGGCGCGCCTACTTGTTTCGTACCTGTACAAAACTGCAAAAGGCAGTTTTCAAGCACTCCGCCAGTCTGCCACTTGTTTCTAAACACACAGTACACACAAAGCGTCGCACAAACCTCATAATTTGATAATTATTGATAATTTCAAGGAAATTTTCCAAAATCAAACATCACTCGAAATTAGTCACGAAAGATATGTATTTGAGCGTATTTTCGTTGCATGAGTGATTATTTGCCATATTTTGAACTTTTCAAGCGTTTTAAACGCCAAACAGCCATTTTGTATGAACCCTAGGTAAGTGAAATATGTAACAATTATTGTTCATTAATACTCTTGCACTAATTGTCCTTGAATCGTTCCATATTCCTGCATAATAATAATAATTCAATGGAATTCGCATAGCAAATTGTAATTACTCGCATTGAATTTCATGTGATATGTTATTTGAAAACTGAATTGGACGGGTTGAATTTCCTTGTTCAGTTAGTTGCATTCCTGCTAGTTGCAATACTTTTCTCTTATCCCCTTTGGAGGGATTTTGGTACCACTCAGACTTTTGACCGCCTTATCTCTTAATGAATTCTTCCTCACTGGCGCCTGAAATGACTATATTCGTCACTAGGCGGTAGAGAACTTTTCTCACTGCCTTGTGACTGAAAAAATTTATTTCTTGGTGCTGCGCACCAAGAAATTAGCGTTTTCTAGGCCCGGCATCATGGAAAATTTCATTCATGCCACGCCATGGATGATATACCACCTTCCCCTGCGTGCTTTCCATCCTTGTCTTCGGCTCGGCCAGTTGTATAATATCTGAATGACTCACCATAATTGTAATACTCACCATACCTTTAATTTTATTCTCTGATTAGAACTATAATAGATCATCGTCTCAATTTCGAGCATCCGTAAACAGTATATTCAACCAATAATAATGGAACAATAATTCAACTAATACATCTTCCTCAGTTTTCGCAAATGGAGTATGCTCGAGTGAAATATCTAAACTCTGGAGAATGGGCGACAATTCCTACAAGGATTATAAGAAATTTCTCAGCTTCATTTGAACCAAAGCAATGCTATGTTGTTGAGCATAATGGAAAATTTGATGCTGTTACAATATCGTTTGTGAGAGGTACGAAAGTTTTATTAAATTTCCTTTATGCGAGACGGAATTCCCTTTTACGCCTCCCCTATGACGAAAAGTACCGTTCTGTCTCCGGGAGGTTGAATGAATAACCCTTACCCACGTGCTTCCAGCTGCAAAAAATACTAGTAATGCTAACCGAATTTTTTGTCTATGTGCTCATTCAGCAACTATGGAAGAAATTGCGAACGAAGTACAGAGCCTTGCAAATAGGTCTACTGCTTCAACATCGACGAAGGATGATGAGAAAAAACCGATTTCCAATTCGAGCAGAATTGAGAGGAATGCGTTGCATCTAATAACATCACTTGAGGAATCCGCACAAAACAAGGTGAGTTTGGATAACTGTAAAATATTGAAATAGTTATGCTCCATACAGATTTTCTTGTGTTATGAGAAAAACTATCTTGCGCATACCTTTGTCCTCCTTCCCACTCCCTTTCCAGCTCCAGTGTATCCCTGGCCGAATCAAGAAACAAACGCTCCGTTGTAATTCGGTCTTTCGGTGATACTATAGCTATAGCGATGCGTAATGTCAGTACATCAATGGCAACTCACAAATGAAAACTTGAAGACACCCCCATGAATTATGAATGGAAAATGATGGAGCCAAAATCGTTTTCTAGTTCAATATAGTAACGAAATAATGTTTCAAATCCAAACCACAGGAACGACATAAATTTCATCATGGACAAGAAGTAATCAAAACTTGCGGTGCTGATAAACCGAAACCTTCAAAGCGATTAAGAAAACGTTATCTCTTGGAATCCGAAACAAATCGAGCAGTCAGTGGCAGAACTCTTAACCGTTGGAAAAAACCAAAATTCACTGGTCATGCACCAATATTGAGTAAGTAATAGAGATGCAATGGAAAGATGTGTTTGCATAGCGATAATCCAGAATTCAAGAAGGGAAACTATTTTTTTTTCAGGTCTCGGCATCAATTCGCAAAATGTGCAGCGTGCTGATAAAAAGTGGGAAAGTAGTACAGAGTGCAGTACTGACAGTACAGAGTGTAGTGATGATGAATGTACTGATAGTGATTCTGATAGTGGAAATGAATGTCCTAAAATTACAGACAGGGATATTGAATCTGGTCTGCAGAAGCAGATGGATTCATGTAATTTGAAAAGTGGCAAGTGTAACGATAATAATGTACTAAGTGGATTTTTCGAACACTATTCCTTTGAGGCTGAAGACGCTATTGAAAATATTGAAGGTCCCCCGGAAGAAGACTTTGAACAATATAGTTGTAGTAGTGAAAGTGAGATTGAAAGTACTAGTGAGTCGTCCGATGATAGTAGTGTCGACCATTGTCATAATAGTGGGTCTTCGGAAGATAAATCTGATTTCATTTTTAATACCAAAGAATTAAACGGTGATAGGATGATGTTTCCTACAGCGGAACTAACGATATCGGATGTATTATTGATGATTACGGTCTTTTGCACGACAAAACGTATAACACGTAAAGATCAAGACGATCTGATCGAACTGATAAAAACATTGGCAGGCCCTGCGTTTGCCTCATGGCACGTTTCACATTATCGTAGATCGAAAATTTACAATCCTCCCCGGAACAAGATGACTTCGCATTTTTTTTGTGAAAATAAAAATTGCCGAAAAATACTTATTTCGAGACCAGTTAATCGACAAATGAGTGAAAATGAATCCATTGTCTGTAATGATTGTGAAAAAGTAAATGTTATAATGCCGCGTAGTGAAAACCAATTCATGTCCATTGACGTAGAATATCAGTTGAAAATATTGCTGGATGAGCCAAATATTCAGGAAAATTTATTGGAAATGGTTAAGAATTTGCACGAGAAATCAGATGATTCAATTATACGAGATGTTTACGATGGTGAGCTCTATAAAGCAGTTCAGAGAAAACAACCCGGCACGTTAACTTATAATATGAATGCAGACGGCGCTCCATTGTACAAAAGTTCGAAACAAAGCTTCTGGCCTCTGCAACTACATATTAATGAATTATCCCCCAGTATTCGCTTCAAGCATATCATTCTTGCAGGATTATTCTTGACAACTAACGAGCCTAAGGCAGTATTTCTCAATTCATACTTCTCAACTTTTCTTTCCCAAACGCGAAAATTAATGGAAAAAGGGATAACATTCACTCGCCACTTAACAGGAGAAAGAGTGAACGTTAAATTCGCTTGTCTGCTTGCTCCTATGGATTCTGTTGCTAGACCCGTTGCTCAAAACAGACTACAATTCAACGGACACTATGGATGTAGTTGGTGTTACCATTATGGTCTCTATATTGAATCATCAATGAGATATCCATTATTAACAAACGAGGATCAACTACGATCTCACACGAAGTACCGGGAAGACGTATTATCAGCAGTGAAAACTGAGAAAATCATCAAAGGGGTCAAAGGGCCCTGTTCTTTTATGAGCGTTAGCCATTTTGATTGTGTTTGGAGTTTCCCCTACGAGTACATGCATGCACTGCTATTGGGCGTCGTGAAAGCGTTATGGGGAATATGGACCACACCAGATAAAAAGGGTTATTTAACTGCAGCAGATCGTAGGGGAATAAATGAACGTTCAATGCGAATTAAGAGGCCTCAGGAAATCCACAGATTACCAAGGACAGTAGATAATACAGCAAAATGGAAAGCAACAGAGTGGAAATCATGGCTTTTGTATGATAGCGTACCATGTCTCGAGGGGATTCTTGATGACGAATGCTTCCAGTCTTATCTTCTCCTAGTTAGATGTAGTGCAACACTGTTAAAAGACAACATTTTGGAGTCAGAAATTGATCAGTGTGAAATGGATTTACTTCGATTTGTTACAGATTGTCAAGAGCTATATGGGCCTGCTGCGATAACCTTCAATATACATGTACTATTGCATATGTGCGAATCTGTAAGAAATTGTGGACCTCTGTGGGCTTATTCGACATTCCCTTTTGAAAATGGAATATTTCATTTTAAAAAAGAAGTACGTTCGCCGAACGGTGTTGCCCACCAAATAGCGAATGAGTACTTGAAGAGGAGAGTTCTTCAATCTAAAATAAATCGTAATGCTAAAACCTCTATTTGTAGGCAATACTGCAATAGACTTTTCGAACCTAAATTGTATAAGAATTATGTGAAAACAGAAAATGGAGTCAATTTGATTGGAACAGGAAGGAGTAATCAAAAATCGCAGAGAATGATGATAAGGCATCTGAATGACGACAAAATAATTGTCAAAGTATTTAACAGATGCGTTTATAATGGTATCAAGTATCGGAGTGTGAATTACACACGTGCGATAAGGACTGACGATACTGCTGTGAAATTGAAAGATGGGACAATCATTCGTATTATAGAGTTTGTGTACGTAAATCATAAATGCTATATTATTGGTCAACGAGTGGATCTCATCCCTTACCAACACAAGGGGCAGGTAGCATTGAATCATCTGTTCTTAATAAAAGATTATGATGGCGGTGAAGTGATAGTTGACCCAAATGAAGTGGAAGTTAAAGTCGTGCATTTCACTACTGGGAACCAAAATTTTATAAGTATTTTCCCAAATACGTACGAAATTCAATGAATCTCCCTTCATACTCATAACTGAGTAATTTTATGAAAATTTTTTGAATCTTTCTCGAATTCTCCAGAGTCTGACTTGCGTTGGAAATATCTCTCGAAGTAGTGAAGATAGGAAAAAATGTTTGAAACAAAAAATGTTTGTTATTCTGTGATGCATCTATTTTGTTATAAGACTATTGTCTTCATCACTGATAGTTAACGAGATAATTACAGTTGAATGTGCAATGAGAGACTTATTTGTCCCGCCATCTTGCACACAAACGCGAATATCTTAGTAACTATCAGAGATAGAGCGAAGAGTCTAATAACTAATTTAATGTATTTTTCTATGACAAAGTTTTTTTGCTGAAAAAAATTTTGCTCCATCTCTTATCGGTACTTCACAATTGTACCTGAAACGCGCTCCCGTCACGCGAAAGTGTTAGCGCACCGCCTGAGTTGCTCCCACCCACAATAACTTCTCAACCGTGACAGTTAGGCAACCAAGTGATATGACAAAAAATGTGTCTTTTGATATGAAAAAAATTTTTTGTTTCAAACTTTTTTTCCTATCTCTGAACTTTTTTGCAAGAGAGCGTTTTGGATTCTATATGGATAAGCGAAAGATTCTATATGGATGCTGCTACTATTCTAATTGAAAGTGTACTTTTTTAGTGACCAAAAAACTAGAGTATATTGGTCAAGGATATTCCGCTCAAAATTCTATAGAAATATGATCATTCCTGTATCAATTCTTATTTGGCAAATAAATTTCAACCAATTTCAAGAAATGTGAGAGCGATTTGTATCAAAAATGGGCCTTTCGAGTGTTACGTCAGATGATAGTACGACTGATCACCCAGGTTTGGATGCTTCCGGCGCGTATCTTGTCTCTTCATTTTATCTCGATATATACACTAACGATTGGAAATAAGGAGTTAAATGCCTTCCAATTTTCATCAAATTTCTGTTTTTAGACTAATTATCTACCCTTTCTTATCTATCAATTATTTTCATCAACCATCATTTCGTCTTTTTAGTCATTTAGATGTACCATTTTTTCTTTTTATGAAAGTGTGAATTTTCTCCCGACATAATACGAGGACTTCTTTCTGAACCCCTAACTTGAATCCATTGTGATTCAGTGTCGATATTAAAAATACCCAATATTTTTCTGCAGTGTTTTTCTCTGGCCCTCAGAGAGTCGACGAATCTTAAACAAAATTATAACATGTTACATTGCCATGGATATCGACATTGGTCAACAATTGGCCAATATCGTCGTAGAGGGTACAGGTATGCTAACGGTATGCAGTACCCTTCGGCCAACTTCTTGGGTTGGTTTTCTACCCTCTCCCCCACCTCTCTCGTTTATTACTGTTTTGAAAACTTACTTTGAACTCAAACTCATTAATCTCCTCGGGTATATTCTCTGACCCATCCCCCACTTTTCTCATTTATTACTGTTTTGGAAATTTGTGGCGAACTGGAAATCATTCAGTACCGTTCAATGACCTGCTTGGGTCAATTTTCTAATACTCCTTCCCCCAGTCCCTCATTCACTCCTGTGTTTGGCACCCTGCCGTCAACTCCTTGGGTGTAATTTCTACCCTCTCCCCCACATCTTTCATTTACTGCTGGGTTTTCCCCAAAAAATTTACAAGGGATTTTTTTTTTTTTTTTTTTAAAGTAATGAAAATGATTTTTTCATAATTCATTTTCGTTAACGTATGAGAAAAATTATTTTTCCTAGATTTGAATCATTGAGTTTTTTAAAAAATGATTATTATAGTTTATACGCCAGAATCATTTCTTTGCTCATTCAAAGCTCCAGTATTTTTTGATTACACTTAATGATTCAGTAATAACTGTTGATGATCTTCAGAACGTCGGAGATAAGGTGAGTAAAAAAATTGATCATTTTAGAATATAGACGTCTGCCGTGTTTCCTAGATTTTAGTGAAGAAATTGTAATTGGGAATAAATAATTGTGAAAACAGATTAATATTGTGACGTCTGTTGATAATCCATTTCATCTAATTTTTTGGTTTTAATTTAATTATACCGACACACTTCAAATTCCCTGACTGTGAATAATCTCTCGACGAACAATGTCTTTTCAAAAATATGAATTATTTTCTAAATGTATTCGACGAACTGTTTTCAAGTGAATTGACCTGCGTTGGCCTTTGCTGCACTGAACCTAAACTGTCTCTCTCTCTGTTCTATAACTTACAATACGTGTACACATTGCCCATGTCTCTCTCATTTTTACAACTTGGAAAAACCTCCTCTATGTCTCTGTTATTGTGATGGCTCGCAAGGCGTGTACGCATCGTCTATCTCTCTCATTTTTATGACTTTCAAGGGGTCTATGGGACTAACCCATGCACAAAAGAAAAAGGACCAGAAGATAGAGAATTTTCTTGAATGTACTTTGGTTTTACCCCCCTCGTCGCTGTTCCTCATTGAATGGTAAGAGAACCAATAAAATTGGGACGGTTTCTAGAAGACAAGGAATACTTTTGTGCCGCCTCTTCTGCAAGAATTGAAATAAATATCAAATATTATTTTGAAATCGCTTCCATGAATTTTCCAATTAGTTCATTGCATATGAATATAGCAATCAAATAATTCCAATCAAGTTAATTGATTTGAGAATAATTTCTTTTGCAGGCGTTTGCCATGTTCCCCAGATTTTAGTGAAAATATTGTAATTGCCATTACAATATTTTTATAATTGTATTCCCGGGAATGAATAATTGTGAAAATTAATTCACATTGTGACATCTGTCGATAATCCGTATCATCTAATTTTCCTCTTTTAATTGAATTATACCGACGCAATTCAAGTTCCCTGACTATGAATAATCTTTTGAAGAATAATGTCTTCTTTAAAATATGAATTATTTTGTAAATAAGTTTGACAATCCGTTTTCAAGTGAGTTGACCTGATGGGTCCGCCTTTGCTGAACTGAACCAAAACTATCTCTCTCGTTTTTATGACTTGCAACAGATGTGCACATTGCCTATGTCTCTCTTATTTTTACAACTTGCAAGGCCTGGACGCCACGTTTATGTCTCTCTCATTTTTACGACTCTCAAGACGTGTATGGGACTAACCCACGTACCAAAAAAATATTCCCAAAGGTATAGAATTTTGTCCACTACACTTTGGGTGTACCCCCCTCTGTTACTTGTTCAAAGATAGAAGAACCAATAAAATTCGGAAGGCTTCTAACGGTAAACTTAAGACAAGGGCCACTTTTGTGTTCACTTCGTTTCCAAGAATTCAAATAAATATTGAATATTATTTTGAATTAGCTTGCATAAATTTTCCAATTTATTCATTGTATGTGAATATATTAAACAAATAATTTAAATCAAATATATTGATTAGAGAATAATTTCCTTTGCAAATTTTCAATTATGAAATTTTCAATAATTATAATTTAATCAATGAAATTGCACTCAATTCAATAAAAAATATTTCAATGTTTAAAAACGATTGAATCCTTGAAATTAATATTTTCCAAATGATAATCACAAGCAAACTCAAAAGTTGCAAAATATAATTAAATGAATTAGAAAAGAGGTTCTGTCTATACGCAACGTGTTTTAAAATTGAAACCCGGGTGGAAGGGATGGAGTTAAGCCCGGAGCATGAGGCCCTTTAGTAGTGGAGCAGGGGAGTTTAAACCAAGGTGGCACACCATTGGTCCCCGAATTTGAGCACCCTCCGGGCGAGCAATTGAAGCGGTTTCTAAAGTTGGTCCTCAGTCCCGATCCGAGGCTAGTGCCGTTCAGTGACAGTGAAACATTCTACCCTACAGTTATAGCGCAGAGTTTTTTTTATTATGAATTTAAAAATAAAATAAAAGTGTTTTCAATTTATTTCAAGTAATTACCTGCTGTTTAGATTGAAGTTCAATTTAAAGGTGTTGTAATCAACGAATTAGACCAAAATAAAGGATATACTATAAATGGATATACTACAAATAATCACGTAAGTCACAAATCACATGTATGTTTTCAACTAATACACTTTTTAATATGAAAACTTGCTATATTCATATAATTGTTACGGTCAAATGAGAAAAAAAAGTCAAAAATAAAAATTTTGACTCGAGAATGACTCATCTCAAATTCCGACTCATCAAATATATTATCTTCTCGATTCTCTCTCGTGCTATATTTCGTAAATGGCCTGTGTTCCGTTACGGAAGATTTTCGTGGTTTTTGTATTGTTAATTTTACTTCTATCTGAGAATCGTGATTGTCCCTCAGTCTTCTCAGAATTTTTAATTGGGAAAAACTATGGCAGATGTTCGTATTTATTACCTTAAATGCTCAAAACTCTCTGAATTTTTATCCATTCTCGAAGCATCGATTCAGTTCCTTTTAATTTTTGTAGATTAACTATTTTTCGTATATTAATTATTTTAATTAACTATTGTAGATTTTCTCCAAATTTTCATCACTGAAAATCCGCCGGGGAAATACGTACTTATATTCTTCTTGATAAGTTTATTATTCTTTTCTAATTCCCATTTCAGGTCTATATTTGGCAAGTATCCACCCACTACATTCTTTCCTCCTAATCCTCAACCATTCAAAATACTTCCCACCGTTAATCCTCAATTGTTTAAAATCGCTCCCTTCTATGTTTTTGTATGCATGTTTGAATGGCGATGACGCTCGAAAAGATCGAGCGTCTTTGTCTTACGCAGAGACTCTAATAGCACTGTCTCTCTTGCTCCTACAGCGGACTGACCGAGAGTGAATGAATTCATTTAATATATTTATTGTCCTAATATAGTGAAAATTTTAGATTTTCCGAACGAATGTTAATAATTTGATAACTTTCGAACCGGTATATAAAAAAAAACTATGTCATTATAAAAATAATCTTGTTCGAAGACTACTCCGAAAATTAATTATTTTTCATTAAAAACTTGATGAAAATCCACGGAAAAAATGAGAAAGAAATCAGGGGGTATGCGCTTTAAATCTTCTTTAAGGGGGGAAAAAAAATCAAATTGAAATATCAATTTTTGGTTGACTGACAGCCATTTGTTTATAGCGTGAAGCGGGCGGATCGTCGCGAGCTGACAAACAAATGACCACAACTCAAAAACTATTGTTCGTAAAGACAAAAATCCAACGCTTTTTTATTCGTAGTTGAATTACGCAACTTTTTCTCACTGTATGTCTCGATAGCTTCTCAACAGTTTCCGAGATATTTTAAAATGAAAATAACCGCTCCAAGGGGTATTTTGTTTATAAACAAAATGCACGCCCTGGCCTCAATCCACTTTTTTTTGCGGATGTCATTCCGAGTATTTAAAAAAAAAATCATCAAAATCCGACACTTATAATGTGAATTGGAAGATCCTAGACATGTTCAGGTTCCGAGATCGGCAAAGAAATCTTCAAAAGTCGGAGTTTGTTCATTGAAAATTTTCACCATCAGTTATTTAGTACATTGTGTAAAATAATCTGTTTGATATTTACAGAAGAAAGACGATCAAATCCCGAAGTCCATGATGTCTTCTCGAGCTAGGTCTAAACTCGTTGAGACGTTAAAGGAACTATTGAGAGAACTCAATTATATGCGAAAGGACGCAAAAAAAAATCGCGTGAACGTCTCTGAAAAGATTAATACTTTGGTTGCAAATTGGGAACAGCTGAAAAGTATGTATGATTAATTCAATGATTTATTGCATATCACTTTACAAAGCGTTGTGCATGAAAGCAGCACGCATATGCGCAAAGAAGTTAATTTTTACCCCATTCATAAAATGAATGTGTACAAAAATTTCTGAACTTCTGCCTTCTACTCACAATCGATTCATTGGAGGATAGTCTTTACACGGAGAAAAAAATTCAGTAAAAATTCCGTGTCATTTTCGTAATCGTGGGGCGACCTTGAAATGTGGGAAAAATTACGTGAAGTTCCGTAATTTTTTACTTAAAATCACGGAAAGACTACGTTTACTTGAAGTAAAAATTACTGAAAGTCACGTAATTTTTCCCACATTTCAAGGTCGCCCCACGATTACGAAAATGACACGGAATTTTTACTGAATTTTTTTCTCCGTGTAACTTGACAATTTTTTTCTCCTTTTCCAACCATTAACAACTTCTCAATTCACCATTTCTTTTTCCTTCTTTACTTTTTTTTTTAGTTAGTTTCCAAGTGGTTATCCCTTGTATAACTTTATTCAAGTAAAACTGGCATTTTCTGATCATAATATTTATTATCTTCGTAAAAATAGCTGTACAAGAAGCGAGAAAAGAAGCTCAATCGGCAAGAGATTCCGAAACACCTTCGCGTGTTGGCAGTTGGAAGAAGAATGAAGCAGGGGTATGTATGATATACATTAAATCAAATTTTTCCCAATACTATTATTTACCTTGCATAAAATTAGCTACTATTGAGAATGAATTTAGAATCATGGAATAAATAGCTTTGATTGACATGGGGTCAGTCATCAATACAAAAATTGAATGAAATAAATCTGTGGTTCTAGGTCATAATGCTGCACATTGGTCAAGATATTTGGATTCCTAATGACAAATACAATGAAATAACCCTGCACTCTGCTTCAAATCGAGTTTTTATTAGAAAAATGGCACTAGCCATTTGTAATTCAGAGATGGCAGCACTTGGCACGAATAATGCCGACAATGTGGATTTGAATCCTGCTGTGGACCCAAGTAAAGCGATTGCCCTTCGAGGTAAGATTCATTCCTCGAATATAATATATTCTATATATTATATAGATCGAATGCTGATGATTAACCATGGCAGCACTGCCATATATATATATGAGCACTTTCAACAAGCAAATGGGTCTCAGCTCTTGTTCTGGAAAATGTATTCGAAAAATAACGTCGGTTTATCAGGTGGTTATTCCGGATAAACCAATTCTCCACGCAGATCACTTATTGAGAAATATCATATCATCAATAATCATACCGATTTTCAATTTCGGATAATTTTTTACAAATGGTATTTTTATGTAATTCTTCTTTCCAGAAATCTTTACTTATTATCTCCGGAATTATCATATGTGGAGCGAACGTCAACTAAGAAAAGAAATTGTTAACGTAGTGGACTATCTTGGCGGAAAACCGAACAGAAAGTGCCTGCCAGCAAAAAAGAATAATTGTGAGTATTAATAGGGTAGAAGTCTCTCTCTCTCCGCTATCACTAACTCTGAGGAATGGCTCATTGCTGAATATTAAATGAATTATTAATATCCTTTGATAATTAATGAATCCATTCTTGTTGATGACAGGTCCTCCAAAGAAGAATTCACAGACAACAAAAGCGGACAAACCAAGGAGGAGACAAAAGGCCAATGCCCGAAAAAACATGAAAAAGAAAAAATTCTCTCAATTATCATCAGATTCGAGTTCCGATACTTCCACTACGTCGTCCTCAGCATCAAGCTGTGAATCTGATGACTCCTCTATTATGCCGATAAAGTGACTTCCTGACGTGACTCTCTCGCCAAATTTATGGAAAAATAATTTCAGACGGTCCAAAATAATAATTCATAAAATTCTTGGAAATCATTCCCTACTCATAGGATTTTTGACGATGACAAGAAAGCTAATTCGATACACCACTTTTGATTTTGAACAATCATTCATTTTACATCTCTGTATGTTAGCTAGCCATGGATTTTGATTTTTTTTACTGACTATACATGCAAAATGAAAAATGAAAAATATACTTACCTGTCTATATTAAATAAAAAATCAACAATTATTTTTTACTCACTGAGCCTGAAAAAAATAACACTGTCTCTCTCCATTCCAATTTTTTAATCGAAATTCCTCATTGATAAATGCTGAACAATGAACACCCATTATCTCCTATTTTTATAAAAATGAATTTTCTTAAAATATCAATTATTTCCAAATTAATAGGGTACGGAAAGTTTCTATTTAATTACATTAATTCGTAATTTAATCGGTTGTAATTGATCGACAACAAAATTTTTAAAATTATTACAAATAGGTTTTTATAGGCAATGTTCATAATTACCCCTTATATTCCCATTCAATTTCCTTCAAATAGGAAACAGTGGTGCCCCCCATGGATTCCCATTCCATCGTCCCAACCTCAAAGTCCCGAAATACAAATGGGAATCAATGGTGATTGGACATAAGCACTATATGATTCCCATTACCCATTTTTCAGTAGGATTCTGTGGGATACTTTCACCAGGGCTGTTACAGAGCCAGGAAGGATATTCGGTGGATCTCAGGGGAATTTCAAAGGTAAAGTTCTGCAAGTGAGTTTTTCAATAAATGTAAAATCTTTTGGTTGAAATTCTAATAACCAATAATTGACGTCCATTCCGTGATAACAATAAACTTCATGTTCCTGATGTTACAGGTAAATCCATCGAATAGAGCACTTCCATTGGAAGGGATTCCAAGGACTATAGGACATCATCAAATTTCCCATCTCAAAATAATGAAAGCCAAGATTTTCATGGTGAACTGGAAGAAGACGAGACGGAAATCATTTCTTACTCCTAATGTAAGGCAATCACCAATAATTTCCTGGGGAAAACTGTGTGAAATTAAATTTCCGTCATTTACAAAAATCATATTGCAGGTTAACCACATGACTGATGATTGTCAACAGTTTTCTTCATTGTGTACATCGATAGATGCAGGACACATCAGCATCTGTGAGTGCTTTACCTAGATGCATTTTTAGTCATAATCATTTATTTACTGGCATAATAGGAACTGGAATTAGCATGTGAATTTAATTTTAACCCTCGTTTTTCAATAAAAAATTTTTCCTCCAGTCGATATTAATCAAATGCACTACTTATTTTGTTTCTTGACATTTCATATTTCTGCACTTACATATTAAGACTTCTAACTTCATTCGTATTATGGAATTCTGAAGGTTATAACCCCAAACAGAATCTATAAGAAATGAATTTTAGTGGATATTTGGATTGTTAGAAATCCTGCATGTATGCATGTGCAAAGGAAAAGTCAACTCTCTCATTTTGAATAACCCCCAAAAATTTATTCCCAAGAAGGAGGATCCCCCCCCCCCTTCCCTCCTCACCGACACTCTCACAACCCTATGGAGTATTCCAGTATTCCTTTTCAGAGATTAATCCAAGTTCAATATTAAAGAATTTTCTTCGCTCTGAGATTTTTATGTATTCGAGAATTTTTAATTAGTGCAAGAATTCATGATGAGTCAGTATTGAACTGTAACATATATATTAAACAAGGATGTGCAACTTGCTGGAAGAACGAAGGGATGATTATTGTTTTAATGGGTAGCATGTGGTTTGTTTTTTTCTTTTTTTACGTCGTCATTGTCCTGTTCGTCTTGTGTGATTACACAAATAATTCTCGTGCAATACTTCATTGGGTAATCATCATGTTCCTTTTCTTTTGATCCTAGAAGTGATTTGATTATTCGCTAATAAAGGTTATATTTTACAGATGCACAGAGTCAAAGTTGCACCATGCCGAGAGAGAGTTGTGTGACAGAGGCAGAGGCAATCGAGGCGGTGATTAAATACATCGACTATTTCCGTACAAATCAATTCCCCAAGCGTACTTCAAAAATTTGGGAAGAAATGAGTGCAAAATGCTGTGATGGGAAATGGACTCCTCTCAGCTGGTACACTAATGTTACAAATAACAGACGTAAAATATTGAGCAGTGCCCGAGCGAGAAAGAACGTCCACGTTCCCCCTCGAGAACCTGCTCCAGCTATCGATGAGACAATGAATGATTCACGAGAACAGACATATAGGGAGGAAACTGACTCTGAAGTAGATGAAAATGAATCAAAGTTTGAGTTAATCTTGACTGCAGAGATATGGAATCAAATCAAACCTATTGAATCGCAGAAATCAAGAACCAAATACACTTTGAGGCCCCGTGTCTGGACGAATATCATCGCTGATTTGTTCCATGAGCAGTACAGAATACCCTGTGCATTTGTTTTCGACTATGGAGATGTTCATTTGTCACCTGACAGAAAATATTTCCTGAAGATCGTGGGACGTTGTAGTGATACTAGGTGTTCTAATCGATTCTTAGGAACTGCAGATCATGGACCCTGCCCTATCACAGGCCAGGTGACATTGATAATTAAAACCAGAGACACTTATCATACAATACATGCACCCGTAACTCGTCCATGCAATGGCCAAAAGAGGAAGTTAGTCGGTAAAAGAGCGTTGGCAGAAGGCTCGTATAATACCAGGAACAACTTGGCGCGTGAAACCACGAGACGAGGAGAAACTTTAGCTCCAATTGTTCCTTTGCTTGATGTCATCCGCCACGCTAAGCAAGATTTCATACGAGAGGACTTAGGATCAGGGAAAAAGACAGAAAAAAATCCGATCCACGTTGTTGAAGAGCTTCAGTTTCAGAAGCCATACTTTGGAACCATAACCAACGTTTCGTCATGTCCAGCCCTCGTTATTTACAGCACAGATGAGCAAATCGCTTCATACAGGCAGTATTGTCGTATCAATCGTCAACAATCAGTTGTCACGATTGATTCATCAGGAAGTATGATTCGGAAATTGATTCGACCCATGGGACTGAAGTCTGGGCACATGTTCTTGTTCTCCATTGTGATAAATTTCTCTAAGACTATTCCGTCAGTATTCCAGATGATATCAGAGAGTCAGGAGTGGGAGACAATTGCACAAATGCTCGTGACATTTGTACGACGAGCTCGTCTGAAGCCTAAACGATGTATTTCGGATAACTCGAAAGCACTTCTCCTTGCTGAATCAATTGCATTTAATGGGTGTACGACGAGCCAATATCTGGAAAAATTATTCATTTCTGTTCTAAATAATACTCTGTCGCCAAAAACTATGCAAACATTTTTATTCACTGATGTAGCACATTTCATACATGCTGCAAGCAAATGGAAAATCTTCCAAAATCTCCAATTGCCAGCTGTTAGAGATTTTTTTGTTCGAGCCTTAGCTCTCATGGTTGATTGTCAAAGATTAGATGACTTCAAGAAATTATTTTATTTAACTTGTGTGATAGCTCTTCAGAGTCATGAAGATTCTCAGTTGACAACACCACTTGCTACAACTGTCCAAGATGCACGTCTTCAACTGCAAAGGTTCATGGAAGCTCGTCCCATGGATGAAAATGGTTTGGTGGATTTCAAGGCCATGCAAAAGCTGGAGGATTATGATCCCGAAGTTACTGTTGAAGAAGAGGAACAGAGTCCTACAGTCAGTAGTTTCATCGATGGAATAATTGCTGATGCTCGAGCCATCACTGTCGAAGGTCACCAGCTGAACGCTTACTACTTACCAGGATTGATTAAGGAATTGAGACGAGTTGGTCAAGAATTTCTGTTGTGGACTGCTGTTGGAAATCCTTTTTATATGAGTCACCATACTTCCAGTTCTTCAGAGGCCAATTTTAGCATTCTCAAAGGTAAAGTGTTCCAGCAGTATCGATTACCTCAGCGCCTGGATAAATTCCTTATGATTCATATCAGATCTCTGATGGGCGAGCAGATAAACTTCGACTCAAACCTGAAACACTTCCTAAATCAGGATAAGTACGTATCTAGCCCTGCAGGTAAAGATCATATCCCAAAAACCAGCAATCGAACTAGGAAAATTATCCCTGAGAAACAAACTAAAGAGAAAGTACATATCCAAGATAATAACTCTGACCTTCTCATTCAGCGACAGAAAATTAGCTCAGAAGAAAAGTTAACTGAAATCAATGATAATTCGAGTGATGAAGAGTTAGAAAAAGATGGAGTGAAAATCAATGACACTTCGAGTGATGATGAATGTCTGAGCGGAGAGAATTGGCGAGGAAAAGGAGAGCCTTTCTTTTTTTTGAAAAGTAATACAAATAATGATAATAAGCGCCTCAAAGATTGCACTGTGAGAAATGACTGTGGAAGAGAAAAGTTGAATCAAATGAAAGGGGATGGACTTGTTGATAAACTTCACTGTGGTAATGCGAAGAATATCTTGAGCAGTGGAAAAAATGGCTACAGTGATAACATTTCAAGTAAAATCGAATGTAATGACGATGCTGATGAACGACAGACCGCTCATATTGACGATTTTGGAGTGATTGAGGAGGAAATTACACTGAACAGCATGGATGTTGATAGTATGACTCTCACCAATAACTATCCAGCATTCTGCTCATCACAGTTGAGTGAATGGCCCAGTTTAAAAGTAAACAGTCATGACTTTGACACAGAAACTGTCATCAATGCAACAACAGCAACAGAGAGCAATGAAATCGACTCGATATTACTTAGTAAAAAAGACTTTGACAACGTTATATTGGACCATGACTATACTAATACACCTCTACCGAAAGAGTCAAGTAAAATGAAGAAATCCCATGCTAAATTCTTTCGCGACTGTCCCGAAATCAAGTACTCTGATCCAAAGGTCAAAAAGACAAAACTTGCACCCCATTTGCTGCCACATTGTGGATCTTCTCAATGTGGACCTGTAGTAATCAATGGTAAAACATACGTACTTCGAAACTCATGCCCTTTTGATTCATTGGTTCAAATCATCTACACGGCGGCTTTAGATGATAAACAATATCAGAGCTTTCTGGAGCAATCGACTAGCCCTTTGGCAAAATTTGTTATGGATTTTCGCGATAAGGGTCCATCTCAGGAGATCTACACACAACGAGCACAGCTGCTACTTCCACTAGCTCTTCCAGATGCCAACGATAAGAGACTTAACTCAAAATTCGTATCGACAATTAATGCTCACGGAAATCCTGCATCTTTGTGGATACGTCTCATGTCTGAGGATCCAAGTGTGTTGAGGAGTATCCGCTGTTCTAATCCAAAGTGCGGAGAGAAACAGCGAAAGCTGTCTACATGGTGTCCTCAGCTTCCATTAACGCGAAAATATGGATTTAGTCGCTTACAGAATATATTACAATATTATCCGCAACTATGGAATGTAAAATGTTCTTGCGGAGACGTCAAGCATGAGGAAAATGTTTCAAATGTGCATGTCTTTCTGGAGCTGGATTGTAGAGCATCAGAGAAAGATCCTGGTGAAACTTGTAAGCTCTATGATATGCCTACATGTTTGAAATTCAATCAAGAGTATAGGTATGACGTGTTTACTGATTCAATCATATAATTGTCCAAATATTGTTATTGAAGAATTGGATTATTCACAGAGACACTTATCATTTTCAGATTAGCTGGAATTATTGCATATGATGTAGTAAGCGATCACTTCTCAGCATACTGTCTTCGTCGCTCTGGAAGCTGGGAATATCATAATGGACTACTCAATAAAGTCACACCTGTGAGAGGAAATCCAAAGATTCAACCCGAGTGTGCAATTTATATTATGAATCAGGATGAGATGTAGTGTTGGCTACTCTTCACATTTCAGTTTTCTATCCTACCAAAGCTTTCATTTTATCCAGAGTATATTAATATAATATAGTAATTACTGGATGTTATCTATTGAATAGAGAATTCGAAAAAAAATCAGAAAACACGTAAAATTGTTGACTAATTGTTGCTGGCCGAAGTTAAGATAATAAGCGTCATTGGTCACAGTATAGTTTTTGAGTATATAAGTCATAATACAATAATTAACGAATGTTATTTATTGAATAGAGATTTTTTATCGAAGAACAGAATAGTTTAGACATGCTCGTTAGAGCGAATTGGCGAACTTAAGATATCGAACTTTGTTTAAAAAAGAATAAATGGCTCAAAATTAAAAACACCCACTCGATGTAATTCTATTATGCGTCACAACTCATTTCCTTACTGAAATAATTCCAATTTTATTGTTGGAATGCAAAATTTTAAGTTTGTTTTTTTTCGATTGTCAGTCAGACAGAATTATCAAGAGATTTTCCCTCCTTACAAAACTTCCTTACATGCATCTAACTCAGGAAGCTCAATAGGGCTGGCCAAAATCTAGGCAATGACATGGCAGTTGTGAACTACCAACAACTGATTGACCCCAGATACAGTCCTAAGCTGTCTGTTCACCAGCAGAATCCACGATTACACCATGACACGATGACCTAGGGTGCTCCACCGCTATAGCAAGCACAAGGCCTTTGTACATCTAACAGGACCAGAGCTACCTTAATGGCGGTGACTGCAGCATCATCAACAGCCAGATTCATCAATCACCCGCTAATTATGCTCAACTATGGAATTTATTCAACCAAACGCCACTTACATCTGCTAGTACCCAGCTTCGAAATGCTTTCAGTCAATTCAACTACTCTATTTTTACTATTTTTTAACATCATTTCCGAATATTGTTGAGATTGGAAAAAAAAATTAAGGGTAAATCCTACAAAAATTTTTTAGAGTTGAAATTTTCAATCAAAATATGCTCCAAAATTATACTCAATGTTTAAAAGTATTGTCTGCAGCTACGTGACTGCGAATGGACAAGTAATTGATTTTGGCTCATGAAAAAATTGAGGAAGAATTTCGAATTTGCATTTGACATTTCTTCAACTCTAAAAAACAGAGTCATCGTTGAATACCTTACTGGCACCCAAGCTGGGACGCATTCTCTGACACATACTTTGTCATACTTTTACCTGACCAAGAAAACACCTACAGTTCTTTTCGATCCACTAAGTCGGTATTCAACATTTTAAATATACGTAATCTTAATCAGATACGGATGTTTTATTTTGGCATCACTACAACAATAAGTAAACTACGTTACTTTGATTCAGGTCACTTGCGCTGGAAACATTAGACGATATATTTTATGACTTTATAGGGTAAATAAAAATTGTTGAACATTAATTAAACATTATTTGTCATAATCGATGCTCACATTTGTGAAATTATGAAATGTGACATGTATACATAGACGTACATGTGTAGACGTATGACTATAAGTAGTACTACGACTGGGAGTGGGGGGTCAATCAAAATTGTTCATGTTGATTTATTGATTTAGTCGATTAAATATGAATGTACAAACAATAAAAAGATAAAATTTACCATGTACAAACGATTCTCTATCGATTCCACCGGTTATTGACCTTAATTAAATAATTTTTGATTTCTTTCCGGCCAGCATCATGGCTAAATTTAAATAATTAATATTAATTAATGAGTGAATGTACACACGAAATTTTTGCTAGTACAATCATGTACTAATGATGTACAATCGAGTACATAAGGTAATTTTTTTAATTATTACACCTTTCCGGCTAAGTACCTGGGGGTGTCTGGAGCATTTTGTGCGCCAGACGACATTCAGTGGCGCCATCTGTTGGCGTATGAAGGAACTAAGCCAGGGATCTACTTTACCGACTGAGGGCGGAATCTAGAAGGTTCTAGAAAGTTCTAGAAGGTGTTTCAGAGTTCTATAATGTTCTTGAAAGTTCTAGAATATTCTAGAAAGTTCTAGAAGGTTTTCGGAAATTCTAGAATATGCTAGAAAGTTCTCGAAAGTTCTAGAATGTTCTAAAAAGTTCTAGAAGGTTCTCGAAAGTTCTAGAATGTTCTAGAAAGTTCTCGAAGGTTCTAGAAGGTGCTTCAAAGTTCTCAAATATTTTGGAAAGTTCTAAAATGTTCTAGAAAGTTCTAGAATGTTCCAAAAAGTTCCAAAATATTTTTGAAAGTTATATAATGTTCTAGAAAATGCCAGAAAAGGCGGTACCTTCGAAAATATCGTATATCAATATGATACCTTACAACATACGCCATTGGTATATGTTGCATTAAGCAGAGTCACTACGCTTGAGGGTCTGTACTTGACGAATGCTAAGAATGATTTCACATTTTACCATGGGCGACGTGAATTATTTGAAGCAGTAAAGAACATCAGAAACGAGTACGAACGACTGAACCTCCATCGATTACCTACTCTGACTTGCCGTGTTAAATACTTCATTGAAGACGTTGATTCCAAACAAACTTCGAATGAACCTCAAGCCGATGGAGTTCAAAAAATTATCGTCGTCAATATGAACGTACAAAGTATCGCTGCTTATAGTGGTGATATTTCCACTGATTCTATACTTCAACGTGCTCAGTATTTAGTATGCAGCGAAACTTGGATGAGTGACACTGAACCGCCCACAGAAATCTGTGGATTCGTCTGTAAATCTCGACAAAATAAGATGACTCACATAGAGAAACGACTAGCAGGTGGAATCGCAATATATAAGAATATTGAGAGCTTCACAACTTGTATACCAATTGATGAAATTTTTGGTGGGACATATCTTCATACAAATTCAGTAGGAGATTTCACATCCGTTAACGCATTATTCAAGGATAACACGAGGTTCATCTTAGCGGCCGCATACATTCATCCTAGGGCACCAATAGATGAAATAAAATTATTTTTATTCCGATCGCTTCTCCGATATTCTCGAGCCATAAAGAAAATTTTGCCCACAATGGAACCTGACGTTGATACACCGATCATTTTATGTGGAGATTTCAACTCTGATATCTATACAAATCAATCTCTTCTGAATTTCATGAAGGAAGAGTTTGATTTAGAGTGTTGTCCAACTTCTTCAACAACTTTAGGCAATACTCATCTTGATTTAACTTTCACACGTAATTTGAATATCGAATTACTTCATTATGTATCATATTTCTCCTATCATCGACCTATACTCAATAAACTCAGTTTGGAACATTAATTCATATTGCTCTTATAATTTGCCAAGTCACTACGTAACATAGACGTATCCACGTAAAAATAACGGCTGTATCAGGGATACAACCGCCCAGGGCTTTTTTTGTCTGTTCCACAGATTCAATTCCCTCGCTTCTCGCTAATTCCATAAGAGACATTGAGGTGATCGATGATAAGGAGGTGGATTTCCAATACTTACTGGATGCAACCAACTATATCACGTAGAAGTTTCTCAATTATTTCACAACTTAATTGGCTTATTGTGTGATTATCTCGAAAATAAGTGGGTTAATGAAAAAATAAAAATAGAGTATGTTAACTGGAAATTTCAACAATATTTGTTGCGAGCAAGCAATAAATTCATTTATTAAGAAATAAAGTATGCTGAAATTTATTACTCAAACCACTGTTGGACGAGATAAATCCACAATTATCGCTGTCTATATTAATTCTGAAAAAAAAATCAATAATTTTAATCGAGGGTGTGGATCCTTATAATTTTTTCCATTGGTCTGTAGTAAATGAGATACAAGTGAAACTTCAATGAAATATACAAGAATCACATGAATTATTGGTCTCTTTATTTTTATGTCATTAAGTGAAAATACTTACATTATCATTTATATAAAATTAATTCTCCAGAAACGTAACAAGTCAAATACTTTGATAGTCTTGTGTAATAGTGTCCTAGAGTTCTGCCATTTCGCGAGGCCCCAGTATGTTGACAATCGTGTTGCTCTGTGCATGAAGAGTAATGCCTAGATTATTCCCCTCAAGATTCTCAGCCTGTACAGGTTTATCCCTGATATCATTAAGGTCAACAGCTCGACATCCATCAACATGGATCACCTGGAAAGAAGAATTGGAAAAATCATCAATGAAATTTAAACTTTAAAATCGTGAATCACTACGTCTACAATAAATGTCAAGCATATTTCTTACATGATTCAATAGAGCCTTTTTAAATGTGCTATAGGCTTCTTCTCCATAGATGCAAAAACGTACATAATCATTCTCTGAATTTTTAGTAAAAATTTCTGCGCCGGAAATATCATGATACCACATCTTAAATGCCACGTATCCTACAATTTCACTGAAACCCGAAGGAGGAATTAATAATTCAGGAGCTTTGTAAAGTTTTCTACTGACGAAACAATACATTTTCATATTTTTGGTAATGAATTTTTCCATTTTTATTTTAAATAATTCAGAATATCATGCAACTGTAAATATTGTTACGTATTTGCTCTCTTTCCCTCCTAACCAACTTCATGTACGATCGTCTGATCGATCTTCTTCACCTTTTGTTTTGAGCTCATGAAGAGAAGATGTCATATTTTTTCATGTTCTAATATTATTATTTATTTCGCCCTTTTTAATAAAGATTGAACTTATTAAAAAGACGGATTGAACTTATTAAAACGACGGGTATTTTACAATGGTGTCAGAAGTGTCGTGATTTTTTTTATCCAAACCCACAATGGATACTCCGGGGGATTTTAACCACAGAACAATCCACCGCATGAGAAACTCGTCATACCTAGACGCTGAGGACATTACTGGCATACAAATAGGCATTCAAGAAGAAGTCAGGTCAGCCGTAGGAGACTTGAAGACAAATTTATCGATCTTTCTTGATCAATATGGACAAACAATGAAGACAAAAATTCAACAAGAAACCAAGAATTTTGTTGAAAACTGCATCCAACGTAACAACGAGAACCTCGACAGATACATGACGAAGAGTTTCACGGAGATGATGACAACCATCAGGACTACACTACAGACAGAATTCCAGTCTGCTGTACACCAGACAATTGAAAATTCAGTAAGGAGAGAAGTACAGAATATGCGAGAAGAGATCATGGAACTTCTAACAGATAAGTCAATGTCTCCTCACCCTTATCCAACATATACTCAAAATATTGATCCACATAACCAAACTCTCTCCAATCAACCACAAACCACATTATTTAATCCTCCTCAACACCCTGATTCTCATCTACCTACATACAAACAAAATCTGGTTAAATTACCTACTTATGATGGTACAACCCCATGGTCTCAACATGAACGACTTTTGGATGTTATTTCCAATGAGAATGGATGGACAGGCAGAGTAACAGCCTCACATTTATTATCTTCCCTGCGCGGTAAAGCACAAACAATTCTTGAATCCCTTCCGGTCTCAGACCTAACAAAAATTGATAAATTAAAAACAGTCCTCAATGACCGTTTTGGAGAACAGCAATTTTATCGCGTTTATCACCAACAATTACAAGCTCGTGTCCAACAAAAAAATGAAGATTTAAAAACTTTTGCTGAGGAGAAAAATTAACAAGACTCGCTTATTACAACACTCCAGAAGCTATTAAAGATAGAATCGCGTGTGAACATTTCATTAACGGAATAAATAATGGTCGGATCGAAACTGATTTACGGTTAAAACATTTTGAAACTCTCAATTCAGCACTTCAACGTGCTTTAGAAGTACACGCAGTACATAACATTATTAATAACAAAAAACAAAATCAAAATCCTAATTTCAATCAAAATCATAATCAATCGATTAATAATCCTAATCGACCTCGTAACAATTTTAATAATCAATCAAATTCTACTAACCGACGTTATAATATTTGCCCAATTTGTGAGTATCCTGGACATTTCGCGAATGAATGCCGTAAAGGTCGTGTCCAAAATTCAAATCCGAATTTTAACAGAAATCCTGACCAGAACTTTTTAACGAACAATTCTAATCAAAATTATAATTCGAATCGAAATCATAACCCCAATCACCAACGATTTAATTGGAATTTCCATAATGGAAATCATAATAATCAAAATCAACGATCAACCCCTAATTTACAAAATCAGAATACAAATCAACGAACAAATTGTTTTTTCACTGAAGATCGTTGTGAAAACGACACACCCTTCCCCTCGGAAAATTTTACCCCAAATCCAAATGAAGAGGACTCGCAACAGATGGATCTCACACAAATGGATCCTTCTCATTTAAACTAGATAAAGTCAACTCAGAGGAGATTAGGTTGGCTTTACCAATCCCGAAATCCTGTTACCAAACGATTTCCTCTGATCCCAAATCAAATCTACATTTATTAGCGCATGGAAAAATTAATAATCACGATTGTTCAATGATCGTTGATACTGCATCGGATATTACAATAATTAACCCCAAATTATTCAATTTCGATTTAAAATCTTTACCTCCAGTTAATAAACAATTTTCTATATTCACAGCGAGGGGATCTCAGCTACACTATGTTGCTGTTAAGAAAGTATCTATCTCTATCAGCAATGTCGTTGTGAACATTGATGCCATTTTTGCAAATATTAATTTAGATTGTATTCTTGGCTTGGATTTCATTTCAACATCTGGATTGTTCATGATAAAACACGGAACCATTGTCAATTTAAAAGTGATCAGATGAAATCTAGATTTGATTTGAAAACTCATATGTTATCGTTCATACCTGGACAGAAAGTATGGCTTTTCAATCCCAAAAGAGTAAAGGGGAAAAGTCCTAAACTAAAGATAAATTAAACGATGTAGTTTTTCGGATTCAAAAATCCACTCATTCTAGACAATCCTTATGAAAAGTCGTTCATATAAACCGTCTAACTCCTTTTAATGAATAACTACTCTACATAGGTATTTGCATCATCTTTATTATCCTGATTTTAGTTGATGGCCACAACTCATCTCAGAAGATTTATTTATTTCAATTATTATCCTCGAGAAGATCTCAATTATTAACCTCGAGAAGATTTATTTATTTCAATCCTCGAGAAGATTCACTTATTTCAATTATTATCCTCGAGAAGATCAGAACTGACATTGTATTACCATGAAATACTTGTCAAGAATTAATACCTGTTGCAAATACTTAGATAGATTATTCAAATAAATTTGAAAATCCAAATACTGCCGTTCCCAACCTTTCTCTTCCAAATTGAATTCTTAATTCCCCACACTACTGGATCTTCAACATCATCTGGATTTGTTTGGACTACGTTGGAATGAAGAAAAATCTCCTATCAAAATCAAATAAATTATTTCGAGTCGAACCTTCTCTCTTTTTGTACTTTTCATCTGGGTTTTGGAAAGAGAGTTGGATTAAGGACCCCAGATAATTGAAATATTATTTCAGTTATGAATTAACTGAAATTTCATTACAATTGTCCTTAATAGGCGCGTAGTTGTCGGGGCGACAACTTTTCAAAGGAGGGAGTAGTGTTACATATTTGCTCTCTTTCCCTCCTAACCAACTTCATGTACGATCGTCTGATCGATCTTCTTCACCTTTTGTTTTGAGCTCATGAAGACAAGATGTCATAGTTTTTCATGTTCTAATATTATTATTTATTTCGTCCTTTTTAATAAAGATTGAACTTATTAAAAAGACGGATTGAACTTATTAAAACGACGGGTATTTTACAATATTTATCAACCATTTTCTTCTAATAAATCAATGAGAGGAATTGTTCAAACTTATTAAAATCCAATATTTTTAGAATGCAATAGATTTTGTTAAAGTTGTGAACACAAATAACTTTATTAGGAGATTGTTCATCAGTTATCAACGAAAAAAAGTATTAATTCACAACAATATAAAATTATCAATTATTACACAAATATAACTGGAAATGTATACTTAAAAAATGTTTTTTACAATTTTTGAAGTATTTTCTAATGCTTCAATATGAAAAATCAAGTTGAGGCTTCACCAAGTTTAGATAATAGAATCATTGAAAAATTAATGGAAAATTAGTGTGAAAGTGAGGTTAAATTGGAGATATAACGTTAAACTAACAATTATGTCAAGGATTGTAAATAACAAAATGTAGATGAAGTACTTAGATATACTAAAGTTCATGAATAGTAATGTGGATAATAATCGATAAAATTCTTATTCTTGAATCCGTTATTCACAGGATAAATGCACAATGAAAATATGTTCGCATCATATGATAATTATTAACTATATTCACACCAAATTGTCTTCTTTGCGAATCTTCCTCAGATCCTGAGTGCAGGGATGGCTACCAATATTATTTTCGGTAATATTTTCGATTTGATTACTGATTATTTAAATAGTCAAAGAATCATACAACTTTGAATAATTTACGATTACTTCATGAGTAATCCCAGTAAAAACTTTTTGATTCTTCAACCAATCTATAATTGCGTTCAAAAATTTTTCAGTTATTCTGCCAATCAGTAATCAAACTTTGACCTGTTTGATTATCCCATCAACGAAGAATCTAAGTAAGAGCTTATCAGATTATCTTTCTAATCAATCATGGGGATGAAAAATTACATGCTTCTGCATGAATGAGCAATATGATTTGTTGTTCTTCGTCATTACTATATGGATAAACAATCAGATTATAGACATCATTGATAATTGAATTATTCGATAATTGTGGATGTCAATTTTTCATGATTAAATTAATCACTAATTGAAGTGCAATATTTATCGATTATACAATCATTCAATAAACTGATCCGATTTTATTTTCAATAGGTTAATCCACCAAAAACGGCTATTGAAGAATATTGATTAATCATTTCGCAAATTAATGGAGCTGCAAAACTCTCCATGAATATATTCCTTAATTTCCAAAACTGGAAATTAATTATTGTTGAATTATTCCGTAATTGACACTGGAATATGATGGTTCCTCTAGTAATCAGTAATTTTACTCCGAATGTTTGCGATATCTACATCAATCGTCAATGAGAACCCACAATTTTTTCATTCCCCAAATGATTCGTAAAAGAAAATGTTAGAATATTGGCGCCTTTAGTCAGTCTCCTTTACCGACCGTACATGGTGGTTGACTGGTTCACCACAGCGCCGTTGCGCCACTTACGTTTATACAGTTTAATGAGAGTTACCACTTGTGTGCCGACCGTTGTCGAGTTCGTTTGTGTGATTAATAAAGTTTGATTAATAAATATAAAACGAGATAATTATTTATCACCACTCTCCCAGAAACCCTTCAGGTTATGGGCCGAGGAGTATTATAAAATACAAAACGCTTCCACTGCGCATATAGAGTGTTAAAGGTGTATAAAAAGAAAAGGAAAAAAAGACGCTATTGGTGTGTACAGACGCGTGGTATATTTGTTGGTTTTTGGTGAGAGAGGGAAAAGTAAAAAATATAAATCAACTGGAAAATGGAAAACAATAAGAAGCCAAAGACATCTCAGGCCAAAAGTAAGTAAGAAAATAATTTATTAGGTGAGAAAAACGGTGAGAAAAAGTGGCGTCGGTTGGAGAGAGGAAAATGTGGTGGCAAGATGGCGGTGGAGAATTAATTGTCCACGATGCCGATATTAAAATAAAAGAAAGAAAAGAGAAAAATAAATGGAAATAAATCAATTAATTGTGGAAAAAATATAAGGAAAAATTAAAGGAAATATTTATGATATAAAAATATTAGATGAGGTGGGGAAAAGAAATAAATAAAAATAATTAACTGAAAAATTAGAAAAAGACGCATGACAATTGAATGTCGGCAGCGGTTGATGGCAACGTGGGTCGAGTGAGATACATGGGGAGACGCAACATGTGATTGCGCGCGCGGCGCGGGTGCGTCAGAGAGAGAAAAGACTGCAGTCCTATCAAATTGCTCGAGCAGGCGTGAAATAAATGGGATAGAGAGAGAAAGAAAATGGTGAGAAAAATAAAATTCTCTTTCTGCCGTCCTCGTGTGTGTGTGCGTGACTCACTGGCGTAATATAATATAATAAAATAAAATAAAATAAATTGAAAGAAATAGAGTTGAAAAATATTAGTGCACAGGAGAGTTTATTAAATTAGGGATGCATTCGGGGGTTGAAAGGAGTGAAAATAAGGCGAGAATATTCAGAAAAAAATGAAATGAAATGTTAACATTTAAAATAAGTACTTATAAATTAATTTATTTCAGCTGATAAAGAACTTCTGAATGAAGTTTGGTTGTTTTTAATAAACAAACATTATATCCGAGAGAGACATCAGGGAGAGACTGTAGGAGTCTCTACTGTAGAGAATACAGTTTATCTGGCAATTGACAAAGGAAATGGATATCAATCTGGTGAGGAGAGAGAAAAATTGAAAATATATGCGCTTTAATGCACATGTGACAGTAGGCTAGCATACGTCACATATTACAGTGCAGAAAAATAAATAAATAAAATAATTGCAATTATCAAATAGACTCGAATGAATTGATCGGAGATTAAAGTGTTTGTGTTCGACATTTTATGATCTGGTTAATTCGAGTGCACTTGAAGGAAGTCTTGTGTTTAGATTTCTGAAGGGTGAACTCAATTTTTGATTTTGGATATACTTGTGTTCGGTTATCTAGAATTAAAATATAAACACTGGGCAAATGGTAAAGTAAAAATAAATATTTTGGTTTATGTTTATGAACAGACAGGAGTTGTTTCACTGATGAACAGTGGAGATGTCTGACTAGTCTGGAGGACGAATTGATAATCAGGGGATTACCAATGTATTTGCCAGGGTTTATGCCAAAGAGTCATGTGTCAACGCAGGCTATAATTGAGAGGGGGTTGAGGGATGGTAATGGTGTGGATGATAATGTGGTGAGGGCCAAAGGCGAGTTAGGTGAGGATGAGATTGTGACAGATGAGTCTGGAATGAAAGGCGAGAATGAAAAAGGTGAGTTTAAGGTTGACACAAAAGATCAAAATGTACCCAAACCCCAAATAATAGCCGATGAGAATGTGAATCTTAATTTAAAAATAATTAATGATTTAGATAAAGCAACTATTGATTCAGAATTTGAAAAGACTGAGAAATCAATCACAGCTGAGGAGCAATTAGCAGTGCTCAAATGTATGGTGGAAAAGGTGTGCTCCACCAACATTGTTGCATCTAAGGCTGTATGTGATGGTCTGAATGAGTTCAGAGCTCAGGCGAGAATGAACAAGGAAGAAAGAGAGAAGGATAAAAAGAAAGTACTTGAGCTTTTGAGTGAGTCAGAGCAAAGACACAAGAGACAGATTGAGGATTTAACTAGGATGTTTTATGAGCAGAGACGTCGTGATGCTAGTGGTAGTCAGGTAAATATTGAAAATAGTGGGGTGAGGGTAGAGGATTCGTTGTCGGGAGGATCGGTAAATCTGAAGGAAGAAATTGAGTGTATTGTTAATAATCGAATTAAAGAACTTAATTCGGGAAACTCAGATCAAGAACAGAATTCGGATTCTATTCAGAAATTAGCTGGTCAATTGTCAAGTAAATTGCAGATTGGACTCGTGAATAAAAATACTAACATAAAAAGGGATTATAAATTAGACAGCAAATTAAAGTATGAATATTTCTATGATTATCTTGAGTCTGAATTGAAAACTTATAAACTATTGCATATTATTGATGATAAAGTCAAGTCAGATGCTAATGAGGAAACTCTTGAAGATCAAAGACACAAAGTAAGGGACATATTAATAAATCATTTAGATAGAAGTTATCATCCTAAAGTTATCAAGATTAGTGATCCTAAAGAAATTCTGGTGAAATTAAAAAGTTTAAAAAGGGCTGAGAATAATGTAACGTCTCATTCGGTGAGAAGAGAACTTTATAATATGCAGTACAATTCAAATAAAATGACAGCAGCTGAGTTTTGTGAAAAATTTGATGATAAAATTGCGATTTATGAGAATTCTCCTGACACCGAGCCTCTATCAGAAAGTGAGAAGAAGGACGCATTTTACAATGCTGTCATCGGTTCAGTTCCAAATCTTGCAATTATTGAGAATGTAACAAAGAAGGTCAGAGGTGTGAGTTTAACGTTTGAAGAATTGAAAATGAATATATTAGAAGAAGAAGCATGCTCTAAAAATAAAAGTCCTGTCAATGAAATTAAATCTGCAAATTTTGTACAGCTGAAAGGTCCAAGATGCTATTCTTGTCAGCTATACGGGCACAAGGCGAGTGAGTGTCCCAATGCAGGCAAAGGTTTTGCCTGTTACAAATGTATGCAATTTGTAAACCACAAGGCAAAAGATTGTCCTCAAGGCAACAATGAAAAAGATGGTGGGAGCTCTGGTCACTTAAAGCAAAGTTCAAGGTACTATTCTAGTTCACGTTACAATAATTTTAGAGGATATGGTAGAAGTAATTATAGAGGTGTGAAGAGATCAATGAGAGGCGAGTCATATGGTCAGAATAAAAGAGGGAGGTATGATAAAAGTCGGTTTACTTTTAAAAGAGGTGAGAATAAGTCAAACAGACCATTAAATAAATCCCAAAAACAATCCAATCCTGATAAAACTTCTGAGAGCAACAACTCTACTCAAGGTAAGATTATTTTCAATTATCATCAATCAAACGCTGGAATATTTCATGTCGAATGTCAACAATTGGATGAAAATAAATTTCTATCAAAGTTTTTGGCAGATTCGGGTGCGACAGAACATTTGACAAATTCAAAAATAATATTTAAAACGTTTGATGAGACAGATCAAGGAGTTATTAAATGTGCAAACAAAAATAAGTCAGCGGACTTAAAAACGGAGGGAGCCGGGAAAATTGAAATTGAATTGGCGAGTGGAAAATTTCTAGAAATTGATACTGTAATATTTGCAGAGGCTCTTAAAGCAAATTTGTTGTCATTAAGAAAGTTTGCTGAAATGGGTTTAGCAATTTATTTAGACGATAAAAAGATAGACATATTCGATCCGGTATCAAATGAACTATTTATCTCGGGAATTTACAAAAGACCATATTGGATCATTGATCTCGAGATTAATAAAATTAAAAATAATTCAGGCGACAAAAATTCGTCAAAATATACCAACAGGCGAGTTATTGCGAATGCTGCTGATGTTACGGGTGAGCCAAATGAGGTGAGAAGATATCTTACTCGAAGTGTCACAGTAAATAAACAAAAGGAAATATTAGAGAAAACAAATCCTTCAGAGGAAAATAATGCTGGGAAAAATGATGATGAAATTGTGAATAACATTGAAAAAGAAAAAGAAGTCGAAGAAAAGAGTCATGAGGCGAGTAATGACCAGGCTAGAAGTGAAAAGATTATTGTTGAAAAGAAAGTCCCATATGAACAGTCAAACTTCGATATTACTATTTGGGACAGGAAGGTTCAGAATGTTGATGAATTTTCTTTTGATCAAGATGCTGAAGTAATGGTTGATGAAGATATTGATGAGTTTTTGATGTGTACAAGTGATGAAGGTAAAGATAAGAGTAATAAAAACGCTATGTTGTGGCACAGACGTTTTGGACATGCTTCAACGAGTTATCTCAAAGCATTACAGAGAAAATTTCCAAATAATAAAGAGTTAAATTCCGTAGTATTTAATGATGAGGTACTCAGAAATTGCGAAGTATGTTTAACATCAAAATTCAATAGATTACCATTTCCATCGGTGCGTCGGCGAGCAACTGAATCTTTGCAAATTATTCATTCTGATGTCATGGGACCTATTTCTCCTATTTCTCATCCAAAGGGATATCGTTTTATCTCCGTATTTATTGATGATTATTCTAGATTTGCAATGGCTTATCCTATGAAAACCAAAAATGAAACCGGATATTGTCTTGAGATGTTTGTCAGAAGCGCTAGAAATTTACTCGGTTACGATGGCAAAGTATGTTATTTAAGATCAGATCAGGGTACGGAATTTACAGGCGGGTATACAGTTGATGTGTTGAAAAGATTAGGCGCGGAATTGCAATTGGCGTGTCCTGATACACCTGAACATAATGGTGTGTCTGAAAGATTTAATCAAACAATTCAGAAAAAGGTGAGATGTTATATGTTTGATTCTAAGTTGCCTCCGAGTATGTGGGATCTGGGGTTGTCAGCGTCTGTGTATGCGTATAATCGTACACCTCATAAGTCTAATGACATGATTACTCCTCTGGAAAAATTTGCTCCTCATCATGATTTCAATATAAATCAAATTAGAAGATTCGGATGTCTGAGTTATATCAAAATTCCTAGGAAAACCGGTCCTAAATTTGGACCAGTAGGAACTCGTGTAGTTTTAGTAGGTTATACTCCAACCGGTTACTTATTCTTGAAGCCTGAGCTAGGGAAATATTATGAAAGTCGTCATGTCAGGTTTAATGAGAAGTTGGTTTATAGAGATAAATATAAAATCAATGATATTAAAGATTTTCCCGAAACTGATGAAATTGAAGACAAAGAAAAATGGTTTGTTGAGTTCAAAAAGGATACAGGTGAGATTGAGAATTTGTCAAAACCGGAGGGAGAGATCAAGCGGAAAAGAGGTAGACCTAGGAAAGTAAAATCAAGACAGGAAGAAGCAAAGAAAATAAAATTAATTGAAAGTGAAGATAAATTAATAAACGATAATAGTTTTTCTGAGTTAAATGTTGATGAGAATCTGAAAGCTAGTGTCTGCTTCACTAGTGTTATGAGTAATGAAGGTGAGTTGAAAGTAACACAGGAAGAAGATGAAGTTTTTCATGCATTGTTATCAAGTATAAATCAAGATCCGTCTAATTATCAGGAAGCTATGAGAAGCAAAGATAGAGTCGTTTGGTTACGTGCAATTAAAGACGAGTTGAGTTCTTTGAATAAAAATAAAGTCTGGAAAATTGTAAAAATACCCAAGAAAATGATGAATGGGCAAAAGTTGAATATAATAGATTCGAGGTGGGTTTTTAAGTGTAAACATGAGGCTAATAAAACAATTAGATTCAAGGCGAGGCTAGTTATCAGAGGATTTAAGGATAAAAACATTTATGAGTTGCGAGAAACTTATGCTCCAGTAGCTAGATTGCCTTTAGTCAGAGTAGTAATTGCGATCATTAATAAATATAATCTAGAAGTGTGTCAGCTAGATGTTAAAACTGCTTTTCTCAATGGTGTAATCGAAGAAGAAATATACATGGAAATTCCAGAAGGAACAGATCATACAGAAAAAGAAAGGCGAGAGAATGTCTGTAAATTAGAGAGAGCGTTGTATGGACTTCGTATCAGTCCTAAAGGATGGAACGTAAGATTCACTGAAGTAGCCCTGAGTATGGGTTTACAGAATTCTGATGTAGAACCATGTTTATTCACTTGGCGAGATGAAGATAAATTTCTGATTTTATTGCTTTATGTAGACGACATTTTATTGGCGAGCAATGATAATGAGAAAATGTATGAAGTAAAGACTAAATTGTGTGAGGAATTTGAAATGACGATTCTTGGAGAACCGAAAGAGTTTCTGAGTATCTCTATTAGGCGAGACAGAGAGAATCAGATTGTTAGATTAAATCAGGAAAGTTACACTAAAAAGATTATGGCGAGATTCGGTTTTGATAAATTATATCCACAAAGAATACCTATGAATACCACACAAGCCGCAAATAATGAAAGAAAATTGAGAGAGACTGAATATGACGATGAGACATTAGAAAACACAGAAACAAGAATAAATCTTCCTTATAGAGAAGCCGTAGGGAGTCTCTTGTATCTGGCTGGTGCGACGAGACCAGATATTTCATACGCCGTGAATGTGATAAGTAGGCATCAAGTAAATCCTACTGAACACGATTGGGCTATGGTAAAAAGAATTTTTAGATATCTCAAAGGGACAACTGAGGTGGGCTTGAGGTATTTGGGTGATACGAATATCATAAGTGGATATTCTGATGCTAGTTTCTCTGATTGTAAGAATTCTCTTACAACATGTGGATATTTAATTAGAGTGTTTGGAGATTCGATTATGTGGCGAACTCATAAACAAACCTCTGTAGCTCTGTCTACATGTGAGGCAGAATATGTGGCGATGAGCGAGGCGAGTCAAGACATGATGTCATTATACAATTCATTGAGATTGATACTGGTTGATCCTCCCCTTCCAATGACTTTGTTTTGTGATAATAGAGCTGCTATTTCTAGTACTGAAATTGCAGGTGGAAATAAATTGAGACATATTGTAGAGACTAAATCCCATTACATTAAAGAATGTGTTAAGAAAAATTATATTAAGGTAAATTGGATTGGGTCTAGAGATCAGCTGGCTGATGTCTTCACGAAACCTTTGTCATTTGAGGTTCATAAACGACTGATTGATAAATTGATGAATATAAATAGTTAATTCTTGTATATTTCTGTTTGAACAGGAAATAAATAATGGCGAGGTCACTTGGAGAGGGAAAAGGCGAGGCTTGAAAATTAAAAAAATAACAGATGAGAATGGAAAGGCGAGGAAAGTACAAAAGGAACAAGGAGAGAAGAAGACTGGTTAGTCAATAAAGGATACAGTCAAACGGCGGGAGGGAGTGTTAGAATATTGGCGCCTTTAGTCAGTCTCCTTTACCGACCGTACATGGTGGTTGACTGGTTCACCACAGCGCCGTTGCGCCACTTACGTTTATACAGTTTAATGAGAGTTACCACTTGTGTGCCGACCGTTGTCGAGTTCGTTTGTGTGATTAATAAAGTTTGATTAATAAATATAAAATGAGATAATTATTTATCACCACTCTCCCAGAAACCCTTCAGAAAAAAATCGAATTATTCAACTAATCAGCAGCCAGTCTGGAAGATTAATTGAATATTTGACTCAATCACTAATGAGAGCTGACGAATTTTTGATTGCTAGATGAATCAGTAATTGGATCCGATGACTTGTTGATTATGGAATTATTGAGTAACCGGAATGAAACAATTGCGGACGATCTGATTCAATACTAACTGCGTCAAAAATGTTTTTGGAACGTCAATACCTTTCGTGGGGAAGCTTCGTCTATGATGATTTTCAGGCTGAAATTGGAAGCATTAACATAAACAATTATCAATGTGATGACCCTTTATTTAATCGATTAGATAGATGACGTGGTACATATCAAATATTCAGTTTTAATTGTTTAATTATTATAATTAATTAATCAATTATCCATTGTTTGCGAGAAAAAAAGAGACCTTTGCACTCGCAAATATATCAATCATATACTCACCCAAGACATACTGGTGCATTCTGTTATTAACTCATGATAGCGACAGAATGAAACCAAAATGAGTGCAAATATACTGTAATCAACTCTTTCATTGTTGTGCGTTCCATTAAATGAGTCAGAGATTACTAGTTATTGGGTGGAACATTGTGTTACTTCAACAATACTCATTATCACCACTATTCTCATTATCAACATGTTCAAGAAGGAAAGTGAATAATTTTTTTTTTCCTTTCTTTACTGCTTTTTTAGACATTTTCAGAACAGAATTCGCTTTACATAGCACCCTTTTTTCAAAATTTGTATCAGTTAAACGATTGAATTTGGCGATGTCGAACATTGTAGCAAAATTAAACATTCTTTCAACTGAAGCAGAGGAAGGAAGCAGGGTGTTAAATTTCACGAACACTGCCTTGACTGTGGGATAAGCATGAAGAATAGCCAACGTGCTTTTGGACTCTTTGCAGAATTTCTGGAACTCATTTTCACTCGTTGCGATATTCAAATTAGTTTGAATAACTGCTGCACCCACTTCCGGTGGCCCAAAATTAAACTCATCATCCACTTCCATGTGAATCTTGTTAGATTGAGTATTTGCTGGCTGGTGGCATGAAGCAATGGCACTCTTTATTGCACTCATTACATTATCCTGAGCCTTTCCATCCAAACATTGAAGCCATCTTAATTTGAATTTTGGATGAGTAGCAGCTGCCACAGCTGCTCTAGTCCCTTCTTCGACTACGTTAAAATAGTTGGCAAATCTGTAATTACAAGAAAATCATAAATAGCAGTAGTATATTATACTGAATATAGTAATCTATTAGTCGTATTTCAAAAAAATACTGACCAACCCAACATTTTCTATGCTTTTTCCACTGAAAAATGAAACCATCACCTTACAATATTCGAGAAAAAAATGGATCTTTATGTTCCATAGTCGTCATATGCCAATGGACATATATTTCTCAAATACAATAGCAATTTTGAGAGTATTATGATATCCGACTCTCAATTATGTGAGAGCCCGAGTTCTTACTCTTCATTCTATTATTGAATTTCACGATTATTTATAATAAATTAATTAATTAATTAATTATTAATTAATTATTGTAATTTTTTTTATGATTATTTATTTGCTGGTGGTCCTTTTACCTCTTGTCCAAACTCGTTAATAGAACTGCAACCAATTTCTCACAGTAAAGCAGATCTTGCGTCTGCAACTGTCTCAAATCGTTTCTTGTCGAGATGAGGGTCGGTAGTAAGAAACCATAACCAACTGTAAGATCACCCTGGAGACGATCGAGAGCTTGTGCAATAGGCCCTGTACATTTGTTGTATTCTGCGAGGAAGCTTAAAAATAAAAAATGAGTCAGTTAGCATGTAATGTTCAAAGATCGGTCTCTATGCTATTTCATGAAAAATATGTCTTACATAAAATCACTCGCCGTCAACGAATCGGTGACTTCAAGTTTTTCAAGTAAACCCAGAACTTTGTCTTTCAATTCCACTAGCTGTTTCAATGCATCAAATAACGAGTTCCACCTCGTTACAACTGGACGCTTCAAAGCTTGTCCAAGAAATTTGATGATTATCTCATATTTTTTGGGAGATTTAGATTTAAATTCCACAGCTTGTTGCATTTCCCAATTACATCATCATACATCAATTTGAGACTCTGGATCGATTTTATGCCACGGGCAACATCAGCAGTTGCTATTAAGTGCAAAAGGTGATCAGCACAAAGTTGATGAATTGGGAGTAATCTCGATGACAAGTCAGCGATCGATACAATCTCAACAGTTTCTCGCTCTGTTTTTTCTTCTTCCTTCCATTCCTCGACATAATCTGAAGAATATTAATTGTTGTTAGCTGAATAAATGAAGCTGGAAGTATTGACTGCTCATGATCCATCCCATCAGAAACAGAAACGATATTCAATTGATATCCCGACTATTATCAACAATTTGCACATTCGTGGAGAGTTATTTATTGATATCCCGACTATTATCACTAATTTGCACATTCGTGGAGAGTTATCTGGTGCTGACAATGGCTCGAAGATTTTATTTAATTGAAAAATATCAGGTTTACAAGAGTCTAATGTAAAGGGCAAGTAGTGTTGGATTCAGAAAAATCTTGAATATCAAGATACTCTGATTTTTCTGACACTTGACGAACCATAATAATTCAGAAAATATTCAACGAGAAGATTTTTTGAGCTTATCCCCCTTCATTCTCGATTCTCAGAGAAAAATTAGTGACAAGATTATCTGAAAGATTTATCGAATCTAGCATCTATTTCGGTTTGTGTGACGTATTCGCTTTTCGAATACGTCTAATTTCTATCACAAAGATTTTTATGTCATAAACTCGAAAATATAATAAATTGATATGTTAAAATCAGTAATATGTTAAAGAATTGCAAGGAACAATACTAAAATCTATTAGAAATAAAGAGAAACTCTCCCTAAAAGTCGTCCAAACGCGCGAAATGAGCATTGCTTCCGGCGGCAAGCAGAGCAACCGCTGCTTCCGGCGGGAAGCAAAGGACGTAATTCAATAACCAGCGATGAATTCATCAAAATTCACGTTCGGGTTGAAACAAAAACATGTGAATATCTTGAAATAAATATTCGGAGTAAAATTTCAACAAGAAAAACAATAAGTTTCCAAATAACATTTTTATCCATAATTTTATAAGTTGAAATCACATTTTTAGCAATAAAACAGAAACTAAAAATTATTTCAGAGACATTAATAGCTATATATTTTTGTTTTGACTTAATACAACTGTCTCATAGCTCAAAATAATATAAAAATCATTTAAATAATTTTTTTTGGCCAAAAATACTTCATTCTTAAAACAAATTTCAAACAATTCAAGAGCCAGAAAGTAAACTATGGAACTTTTCGGCAAAAATCCTTCTGATTTATAAAATATAGGATAAATCAACAATTTTAAGCCAAACTCAAAGGAAATCGCTTGATAATTACTATTTTTAATAAATAAAAAACGATTTTAACATGTGCAAAAACGATTCAGTAAAATAGAAAAACTATTGACAAGCTATCATTGACTTAATCAATAGATAGAGTCTTGAAACTTTTTTCCCATATGTAGTTTGGCTCAAATTTTATTATTTTCTAGAGAAATCAAAAATCGATTAATAAACGCAATTGTTATAAATAAAAAGCTACACGACATGTACCTAAGCAAAATGACTTGTAACAGAAACTTCAAAGGAGTTTTCCTAGACTCAGAGGAGAGATAAAAATTTGTAATTTGGTATCTATGTGCAGTTTTACCTAAAATTAGATATTGTTAAGGAAAATTATGGATAAATATTTGTAATAAACAAATGACAGCCCGAAAGCTGGGGGCGCATAATGAATACCCAGTAAAATCCCCTGAGTTGGGAATGGTTGCCATTTTAGGGCTAAAATAAAATTACGAAGCCCTCAAAAATTATTGGAATAACTTAAATAAAATAATAACAATATAATTCAACAACAAAAACAATAAAATTTGAAGCAACCTTGACATTCAGGCATGCACACCTAAAAATCACATTTTTTATCATAAACTCAAAATTGGGAATAAATCCAAAAATATTTCTGGTTAAATATTTTCCTTTTATCCCTACCCAAATATTGGGAAGATAAAAATAACAAAAATACCATTTAAACAGAGACTTGCCCAAAATAGTTCATTTTTGAACAAAATTTTAAACAATTCAGGAGCTGGAAATTGAACCAGTAAACCTTTTTGAGAAATTCCTTTTGGAGGGCAATCTAAATGACTGGCCAACAATTTCAAGCCAAGAATCAAGAGAATCGGTCAATAATTACTATTTTTAACGAATAAAAATCGATTTTAAAGTATACTAATGGGGGTTGGAGAAATTGAAAAACTGTTGACAGTCTACTATTGACTTAATCAATAGATAGAAATATGAAACTTTTTATCCATGTACAGTTAGACCTAAAGTTTCGGAAATTCGAAGAAAAATGGAAATCAAACAATAATCAAAATTGTTAGAAATAAATAGCTACATGATATGCGTGTAACCAATGCCAGCCCATTATGGAAACTAAAAACCGAGGTTTCATTGACTTAGAAAATAGATAAAAAACCAAAACTTGGCACCCTTGTGTACTTTTACCTGAAATTCATTATTTTTAAAGAAAATTGTCAATAAACATGGTTAATAGCCAAGTTGTACGTGAAAAACTGTCTTACCATAAGAAATACATGGAAAGCTAAATCGAGCTTCCTAAAATAAATAAACCGTTACCAATTTCAAATTAACACACTACAAATTATAAAATAAATTGGAGAAACTTTCCCAACTTAGAAAATTGTGAAAATTAGCAAAGTCATACCTGTTGTTGAAAATTACTAGAAAATGTTAAAATTCAGTAGAAGTGAAACAAGATAGATGGAAAAGTGATTCCCTTTGGCATTAAAAAATTGCCCATAATACTGCAATAATAAATAAACAAATTAAACATTAATGAATAAACAATAGATCCTTAAAAATACAGGAAAATAAAGATTTACCTGAGGGATTGGGGGTAAGTTACCGACGGGTAGAAATTACCGACCGTATGGCAGTTGCCACGGAGACCAATATTAAGGGAGGATATCAAAATAAAATAGAGGAAGGAGAAATAATGAATAAATGAATGACTTAGGATAAGGAAAAATAATTAATGGGAAAAACATGTCAGGAATAGGAATTACTAAGGGGAAGAATTCCATAAGAAGGGGCCATCTTTGAGGGCAAAAATCCTATAAGGGGGAAAATAAGAACATAATAAAGGATAGACAATTTTGTAGAAACATGTGAAGATATATGTCTATATATAAATATATATGCAAAAATATTATAATATAATTAAAAATCTGTTAAAAGGAAAATTTCCGTGCGCATTCCTTTCACACGCTGAGTAAGCAGGTGACATCCTGTCGCCTCCCATCCAAGGTGACTTTGTAACCAGATCCTTTGGCGCAGTAATAAAGGAAAATGGCACTAGTTTAGGCGTTGAAATAGAAGGGAGGGGAAGCTGGTATTATTCCCTCCAAAAATGTCGGAAAGCGCAAAGCATTACTTCAGCTACGGCCACGGTAGTCTGGTAATCTTGAAAGGAGGGAGCCACTAAGACCACCAGAACCAATCGCAAACCAAAACTAGCGTCTAGTGAGGTTCCAAGCGACGGAGCCACATAGACCCATTTGTGGCCCCGTAATACCAAAGATTGAGAAACTGAGGGGAGGACTACTTCAACCGAAACTGTCCAGGATAGAGAGCGCCACAGATAAACATAACTAGATGTACGAGCCAATCACAGAAGCCACAGCAAACGGGGCTAGCAGCAACAACCAATCCGATGCAAAGTCAACCAAATTCCCTTATTTTTAGTATAAGAATTATCAAATAAATGTTTAAATAAAGAGGGAAGTAGATAATAAATAAACAAAATGGAAATCGGAAATGAAAGAGAAGAGAATGTAAAGAAGAGACAATGCAAAGGGAATCAATAATTAAAATGAGCATGGAAAAGAATAGAAAATAGGAAAGAAATTCAGAGAAAGAAGGAAATAATAAGGAATGAAGGAAAATAGTGAGGATAAAGGTAAAGGCATAATGAGAGAAGGTAATGAAGAGACGACATGAATAAATTAAAGAAAAAGAAAGAAGGAAAAATGGAAAGAGAAAAAGGAAGGAAAAATCGATATTTTTATTAATTATGGTAGTAGAAATGAGGGAATATAAATCATAGGGAGGCGCAGAATAAGTTATAAACAATGTAAGGAAAGGAAAACTAGACAGGAATTTAATTATATTATAAATAAAAACATTAAACATTGTAAGAGAGAGTAAGGCAGTGGAGGGGAAAACAGCGCGTAATGATACTTCAAATCACCACTTGTTGCGCGCAACACCCCCACCACTGCCATGCTCACTCTCCTCAACCTTAGGGGTTGAGGCCCAAAAAACGTCTCGACGATCAGTCAGTTCCATCACCGACTTCGGAGTCACCGGTAATAAGCTCTCCCGAGCTCGCGAGAACTTCTGAAAAATTTTGTTTTGCAATTCTTTTAATTCACTATTGCGAATTTGCCATTTTCACGTCCTTTTGGGGACTTATAGAAATTAATCCTTACAGTTCCTTCTGAACTTGGATTTGATTAAAATCAGTTTACAGTTGAGATTTAATTTATTAACTCTTAAATTTTGCGGGAATAACAAAATCTCGTCTAAACCGAAATCGTGGGAATTTCCGCGGTGCCGAACTGACTGAGAACTCAAACGTGTTCGCTCGAAATTAAAACTTGAAAATAAATTTAAAAATCATTTAACTTTGCTCGATCACTTTGCTCCCAGTTATTTAATTATTTAGGCCTAATATTGCGTCAGTAATTTTTGTGGAGTTTGCTGTTGTAATATCCGTCTTTATTATATTTTAAAATTTTTCATATATATATTTTCACACGAAATAATATTTATTTCGCCTTCATATCAAACATAAACTCCACAATAAAATGCAGAATGGCATTTTTAACGCTCTGGAATTTTTGGACATCCGGCGATCGACCTGGCAACCAGAAATTTTCCCTTATCCTGCAGAATTTGAAGGTAACGTGCATCGATCACGCCACCGTCAAATTCTCCCCTCCATTAATAATTTCAACCCCACCTAATTTCTGCCACACCCAAAATCAAAAATTGACGGCTTCAAACCGTCAGCTTCACAGGTCCACCCTTAACATCTTTCTTATACTTGATCAATTCTCGCTAATTCAATTTCCGGATCGCAGCCACGGCTCCAAAGAAAAGATTTTCGATTACTCGTAAGTCATTGGTGGTTCCAAAAAGTGTTCGATCGCCGCCTGTCCTCCGGGGAATTTCCAGAAGCGATTATTTATATTGAAATATAACTTCTGTAAACATCTGAGTCTTACGCACCGACATTTGCGACGAGTTACTCTGACAATCGCGTCGCGCCAATATCCAAAAGAGCATTCGTGGCTCCAAACGCTCTGGATTTCGTGCGTGTGTAATTAGTCTAAAAATCCGTGGTACAACATCTAAATTTTGACTTAAGTGATACGATTTAACATCCTTATTTCGTCTGACCGGGGAAGTATCTCATACCCCAACTAGGCCGTGTTCTTAACCCCAGTGTGAGTAGCGAAACATTGTCTCCACACTGTTATAAATTTCAATTCTATAAGATCCTGTTTTTGATCGTTTAAAATACGTCAATAAACTAAAACCAACAACATTAAAGGACTGCTGTATCGCCTGTAAAAGTCCAGCAACAAATTCAACAACCTGTAAGTAATTTTAAGAATTTTGTAAAAGCTGTATTCATTCAAACTTTCGCGCTCATAAAGCACTCAGTTCAAATCTACTCTGAATACAGACTAATTTTGTAGTAACATTGGCATTTGTAAAACTCTAAATCAAGAATATAAAAAGGTACAGTGTAAAAATTCAATGTGTGTTAAACAACTTTTATTTCGAATTTTTATCCCGTTTATTTTTCCTAACATAACCTCTTGAATCTCAAAACGAGAGAGGAGAAAATAAACTCCGAGCAAGCTAAAGGTAAGACTGATCCAAGAAAAATCTAGACCTCTTCGGGAACGAGTCCATGAGCATCTCTCCGACTCAAAACATTTTCGTATCTGTTAGTTCAATATATACATATATACATATATACATATATACATATTTTTGCATATTAAAATTACGGGGTTTCCCGACCCCTTATTTTGGACATAACATACAAAAATTGGTGGCAGCGGTGGGATACGTCTAGTCCCACCTTGGATCGCTATCATAAATCTAAAATTAAAAGTCTTATCGTGCTTATTCACAATTGCTCCTTCTGAGTAAAATTCATTAGTAGCCCACAATTGTACCTTTTTAATAAGCAACGCTTTTTACTGGATTCATCTAAAATTATTCTCATGTAAACATCTTTCTCATATTATTTAACATTTTCTGCTTATTAACTAAATTCACTTTCATTGAGTTTCCTCTTTCACTTGTCTGGAGTGGAAGGGAAAACTTTCCTGCACTTCATCAGTGAGATCGAATTCTTTCATAATTCCAAAGAGACTGTTGGGTATAGAAATTCAGACTTTTTCCATCCAAAATGCCTGACGCGGCGAATATCACGTTGACGGGCAGATCCCATGACGGTAAACTCAGCTACAGCTTCAATGAATACCAACAAGCAGACCATGTCCTCAGGAATGTGCCTGATTTTAGTGGTAGTAAATATGAAAAATTATCCTTTGACACGTTCGAGGATGAAGTAGCTAGTGTAATCCATGCCATTCCTGGTGACAAACAGGCTGCTTACATAAGTGCCCTCTGCACAAAAATTAAACATCCAGCCCAGAAGCTCCTGGAAAATAAAGAACTTACCAGCGTGGAAGACGTAATTGCCATTTTAAAACCCGTTTTTGGAAAGAAAATGACTGAATTAAGTACCAAGGAAGCCCTGAGAAATTGCCCTTGGTATAAAGAGGAAGATATTAACGACTTCCTACGTAGATTAAATCAGTTTCATGATGTAGCATTCAGGGTCACAACCAACGTCCATGGTGAACAATATAAGGAAATTTTAAGGAAAGAATTGGATCTCATTGCCGTCGCTCGTTTCTTTACTGTGGCGCCCATCGAGGTTAAAGCCGCTATGAGAACAACAGTAGTAAATTCACTTGCTGACGTCGAGGCTCTAGTATCCAATTATTATGGGTTCGATGAAACTTACACCTTAAAAGATTGCTCAAGTCGGCCAAACGAACGCCAACCAGACTCTCCTATCCCAACTACTCAATATCGAGAGAGATCTAGGGAACGGAAAAATTATTATAATGCTTCCACGAGTCAGGGGTACACAGAGAGCGGATACCGTCGGCCCACATCCGGTAATAGGCGACCGCCAATTCCTAGTGATGTCCCCACCTCTCCAACCCAGGAGACTGCGGCCAGAACACCAACCTCACCAGACCACCCACCCCATGTCATGACGGTCGAGCCGGTCCCCACCCCCACAGAAGTGAGGATGGATCGCCTCGAGAGTCAGATGGGTAAGATGTTAAAATCACTCGAAACACTCTCGGAGTTTTGCAATCGAAATCGTGACAGTAGAAGTCGGAAAAAATCCTCCCGTCGTAAAAGTCGGAAATCCTCTACTTCCAGTTCTAGTAGTGACTCGTCTCGCCATTCGAGCCCTGATCGTAAAGAAAAAGCGAGGCACCAAGCAAAAATTGAAAAAGGCAGGAAAAATCGTAAAGATACCAACCAGACTGATCGTTCTCGTGATCCAACTCCCGAAAAGAAGTCTTTAAACGAGAAAATCGCTCGTCGAGCCGACTCCGAGACGGGCGAGAACAAAAAAACGAAGGAGTCCCACACGATCTCAGCCAGCCACACCCTAGCAAAAAAATCCCCGAAGTAACTGTTTGTACTTCCGGAAGTGGTCCTCAAGTAACAATCCGAGGGCCTCAACTACATTCGGCGGGGGCGGACGCGCTGGTCGATACCGGTTCTCAAATTAATCTCATCTACGAAAAATCCCTTCGTCGAGGCACACCCATCGACACCTCTCAGGGAATAGAAATTAGTGGGTTAACAGAAGATTCAATCAAAACCATCGGAACCACATTTTTGAGAATAGGAGAATCGAGTATAAAATTCCATGTCATTAACCTTCGACCAGGAGGTTGCCGCGCCCTCCTGGGGCATGAATTCCTAGAACAAGAAAGCGCGCGCATCTCGTACTGGGATAACACTCTCACCCTAGTCAGTAGACCAGATCATCCTATCCATTTCTGCCTGGAGACCTGTAGAAAAATCAAAGATCCTCGTATCTGTGCCACAGGCGGGGGCCCTCGTGTGAATTTATCAGCCAAAGAACTAGTAGATAACAGACAACGTTTCCTGGTAGACACTGGCTCCGCGATAAACCTTATAGAACGATCGGCCCTCAAATCGCACGTATGGATAGATACTAGTCAATCTCGTGAACTTCGTGGCCTCACTGTCGAGACCATAACAACATACGGTACCACCTTGTTCCACATGTTAGGAACATCCACCCGATTTCATGTAATTGATGGTAAATTACCTGTCAATGGATCGGGTATACTGGGAAACGACTTTTTAGTCAAAGAAAAGGTCGACATAATTTATGGCAGTAGAAATATTGTCCTAGCCAAATATCCTACTAAACCCCTCTACTGGTACAGAGACCTCCAACCCAACTCCCCTCTGGTAATCCCTCCTCGAGTACGCCTGGCAGTCCCCATTGAAATTGTTAACAGGGATATAAACGAAGGTTATCTACCTAGGCTGAACTTAGGGGCTGGCATCCTAGCCGGAGAGTCAGTGGTTAAAGTTCGAGACCACGAGGGAGTTGTCATGGTCATCAACACTTCAGAACAACCAGTCAATGTGTCTATTCCACCACAGACCTTGGAACCATTCGATTTCAAGCTAGAAACGCCCGACTCGGATGGCAGTGGCAATGAGGAGGATACCCCAGCGAGAGACACCAGCGAATTTACCTATGATACCCCGGAGGCCAGGATCGCCAAGCTAAAAGAGATGATTCCCACCGCCAACCTTAACGAATTAGAAGTGAGACAAGTGGAGAGAATCCTTGAGGAGTTTCACGATATCTTCCTCCTGCCAGGAGACGCCCTGGGTTGTGCTAAGGGTTTCACCTGCAAAATCCGCACGGTGGACAACAAACCCATCCACCGGAAGCAATATCGACCACCACTGGAACAAACCGAGGAAATGCGTACCCAGACCAGAAGGATGCTCAGTCAAGGGATCATCGGCCCCTCAGAATCACCATACAATTCACCACTGTGGATTGTGCCTAAGAAACCTGACTCTAAGGGCAATAAACGCTGGAGATTGGTCACTGACTTCCGTGACCTCAACGCAAAGACAATTGGAGATTCATATCCACTCCCTGACATAGCAGAAATACTCGATCAACTGGGAGGAGCCAAATATTTCAGTGTCTTTGATCTAGCCAATGGATTCCATCAAATTGAAATGGACCCAGCAGATAGAGAGAAGACTGCTTTTTCGACTCCAGACGCTTATTTTGAATATCTCAAGATGCCATTTGGCCTGAAGAACGCTCCTGCCATCTTCCAGAGGATGATGAACCAAATTCTCCATGGATTAACTGGAACAGAACTCTATGTGTACCTAGACGACATCGTGGTGCACGCTCGTGACTTAGACCAACACTACTTCAGGATCAAAGGCCTGGTCAGGCGATTAAGAGCGCAAGGCGTGACCTTGCAGCCTGACAAGTGCAAATTTCTATGCAAAGAAGTGGGTTATCTGGGTCACCTCATCACTGAGCATGGAGTAAAACCCGATTCGGAAAAGATACGTTCACTGAGGAAAATGCCAAAGCCCAGGAATGTGAAGGGGGTGAGAAGCTTTCTTGGATTCACCAACTACTACCGCCGATTCATCGATCACTACGCGGATAAAGCCAAAACCTTGACAGAGCTCCTGAAAAAGACCAAAGAATTTGAATGGGGCGAGAAGGAGGACGATGCCTTCGAAGAAATGAAAACAGCTATCTGTGAGGATGCCACTCTAGCCTATCCAGACAGTTCAAAGCCCTTCATTATCGCCGCAGATGCGTCTGAAGTGGGCTTGGGAGCTGTACTCAGCCAGCTAGACGATAACAATGAAGATCACCCCATCGCATATGCGTCACGGACACTCCTGGATGCAGAGACTCGCTATTCTGCTCCTGAGAGAGATTGCCTGGCAGTATTCTGGGCCATCAAGCACTTCAAACCCTACGTATATGGGAGGAAATTCATCCTCTACACCAACAGTACGGCTATGGCCTGGCTAAGAGACACCATCACGCCAACATCTCGCCAAGTGAAGTGGAGATCATTGATTCACGAATACGAATTCACTGTTGTCCATCGTAAATTGAAGAGAGAACAGTACGCAGATGCCTTTTCCGAAAATCCTATCCACCATTCCGACCCGGAAAATGAATTCTCCTCTCCTGAATCTGAATCTGAGCCTGAACCTTTCACCGTTCTCCCGATAAAACCCGCCCCATCCAAATCATCTCTCAAGGATAAGACCTCCGCAACCTCGACGGGAACTCGGAAGCTGAGAATAACCAGTGAACCGGGACAGTCAACACAGAGACCAGAGGAGGGAGTAGTCACCAGAAGTAGAAGGACTACCACTACCTCAGGAGAGCCAAGGGTCAGCTACAATTATAATCGACGTTACAACAAGAAAGTCAACACCCTCAAAAAGATCATTTCATTCAAGGACGCCCCATCCACTGCAAGCAAACCTGCCCAACCCAAATACTCCATACTGAAACCTGGTCAATCCCTTCCCGGCATCCCCGGCGACCCTGATCCGAAGGAAACAATGGCAACAGATGAGGTTCAACTTCACCCTTCTCATGAGTTCACTGCCAGCAGTGAAAGCGAGGCAGGAATTGCTGGAAATGAGGAAATTGAAGATGAGGTCTTCATCGCAGAGGATGCGACAGAAGGATCCGAAGGGGGTGAAAGCACCCTCTCCCCTGGTAGAATCACAGACGTGGACCCCGAAAACATCATTGAGGTGGAATCAGACGAGGATGACTCGAACAACGAAGAGCTCAGTCAGAAAACAGAATCCTCTCCACCCCAGAGGCCAGCATCGCCCTCTGACGAGGCGATTACACCAAGAGAAGTGGGTGAAATTAGTAGAAATATCCTTCGTTTCGACGAGTTCATGCGATGAAAAGCGAAGGCACCCACCAAACCCCCAATGACTCCTACCCCTACCCAATACACACCTCCTAAACCCTTCGAGATCCTCCAACCTGATGAAATTCGCAAAAATATCCATAACTCAAACCAAAGATTTGAGGAAATCATGGCGAAGCATCCGGAAAGCCTTGTGGAGTCGGGGGGGGCATCTGAAACAGAATCTGAAGAATCACATGAACCCATGTCGGAGTCATCTGAAGATGAGGAGAACGCCGAGCTTATCCCTGAATTACTCGAACCATTCAGCCGAGATGAGATTATTGCCAAGGGATCCCAGTCTTCTACAACCCTGGGCCCCACGCCAGTCAAGCATCAATCACCACTGGCGGGCTCCACACCTCTAACCGGAACCGCTGTTCCACGATCAAAAGCCAACAGAAATCTGGAGGATATCCTGGAAATAGAGGAGAACACAGAGAGCACATCGGGCCAACACCTGGAAGACATCAACAGATCAGAGGACGAGCTAGCTTCCGAGAAAGAAGAGCTTCCACAGGGAAGCTTCCCACCGGCAGCACAGCGCCGAGTGCCGGAAGCACAGCATACTGAGTCTGAGTCCGATCAAGATGAGGACCCTGAAGAGGCTGAATCAATTGAGGTTCCACCTGACACCACAGAAGACGAGGAACTACCCGAGGATGATGAGTTAAAAAATTACCAGAATTTCCAATCAGTAATCTCGCAGAGTGACGATCAACCACTTCTGAGAAATCTCACATTCAGTCGAGACGGTCTAACATACGAGAAAGACAATATTGCCCACTTCCTGGCCGAAGATGGCGAACCGAACAGCGCGACCTCTAAACTGCTCGTGGACTTAAACATCTTCAAGCCTGAGCAAATCTTGGAAAACAGCCCCAAGATTGGAAAGATCATGGTCTTCAAGAATGGGAAACATAAATTATTCATTGCCATCATAAAGAAAAACTTTTATGATCTCGTAAAAAGAAAAGACCTGAGAACTTGCCTGCATAATCTCCATTATGCACTCCAAGTTCACGAAATCACATCAATCCGACTAGCCAAAGACAATCACGAGATAAAAGGTAATTTCTCTCTCTTTAAAGAAATAGATAAAGAGTTCGAGAATAGCCAAGTTAAAATTACCCTCTGTGAAGGAAATATCAAGGTACCACCGACAGCTCTCATCCCTGAAATCATAAAAGAAAATCACGACTCGCTCATGGGAGGGCACAAAGGAGTAGTGAAAACCTATCTGCGCATCAGAGAAAGATTCTACTGGCCTGGAATGAAGGGTGACATTGAGATGTACGTAAAAAAATGCCACACTTGTCAGATACAAAAACTGAGACGCATAAAAGTCAAACAACCAATGCAGATAACCGACACTCCTCTAGAACCTTTCGATAAGATCTCCATTGACGTAGTCGGACCACTGCCTAGAACTCCCTCTCGTAACCTAAATATCCTTACTATCCAAGACAATTTTTCCAAGCTATGTGTTGCAGTCCCAATACCCGATCAAACTGCTGACACGGTTGCCGATGCCATAGCCAATCACTTCATCGCGATTTACGGCTGCCCTAAGGTCATCCTGACTGATAAAGGCACAAATTTCTGTAGTAAATTGATAAACCATATGGCTAAGATTTTCAAAATACACCATATAACCACATCAGGTTACCGGCCGCAGTCTAATGGGTCCCTCGAGAGAAGTCACCACTCTTTAATTGAATATCTAAAGTCATTCTGCGAGGAATATAATGACTGGGACACCTTGCTGCCATTCGCAATGTTCCATTACAATATCATGGTGCACAGCGCAACCAAGTACTCGCCTTTTGAACTGGTCTATGGTAGACGCGCTCGTTTATCCACGGCTCTCAGCGAAACAAAGGGGATAGAGACATACGAGGATTACCTCATTGATTTAATTGGTCGCATCGAAAGAACACAGATTAAGGCCGCGGAAAATTTGATAAATTCCAAACATCTCTCAAAGAAATACTATGATCAAAATTCAAAATATGTGGATTTTAAGGAGGGAGACTTTGTCTATGCCCTGAAAGAGCCTCGAACCAGTAAAATGGACCCCCATTACGTGGGCCCCTATGAAGTCGTCGCGTTGACTTCCCGGGGCGACGTAGTGATAGAGACGGACGACGGTCAGAGGCGCATCAAACACCCGAATAAGTTAAAGAGATGTTTTGAATAAACAAAACACCCCTTTCACTTGTTCCCTAAAATCCATATCATAAAATACTAACAAAGAGAACTGACAACAGTTCGACCACTCATATGCTTCCGTTACAGATTCCATCTTTACCATCCAAGATGAATTCAATGAGAATATTAATGATGACCCTATTGTGGAGGACGCCCTTGGAAGCCATGGCACCCCCACCCTACGAAGTTCAATATCTGAAAAACAACCCTGGCATATACTATGAGCCTATGCAGCCAGTGAGGATGGCCACCAATACCTGGAAGCTAACAGTTGCCATAGATGTGCACAGCATAGTGACAGCCCAAGAGATGAGATGGCGCAAAGCTGAGGACCTTCAGGCAGCCTGCGTAAACCTGACCCAATTGGACAGCCTCTGCGAGCAGACTTTAAGAGTTGAGACCCTCCGAGATCTGGAGCGGAAAGCAGCCCAGTTGCAAAATCACCTGAAGACGTTGCTGAGAGAAGAGCCCACATCGTCCCCACGCTCCAAACGAGAAACTCCGGTGTTCGGATTTATCTCCAGGATCCTGGGCCCCATAGTTGGCTTCACTGACTACACTGAGCATCAATACCTTGTCGAGCAGGTGAAGAAATTGTATGATGACAAGGATGAAATAGTGAAGGTGTTGAATGAGAGCACTCAGATACTGCAATCAGAGATCGATCACGACAGAGATTATATGAATCAAACCTCCTGGAAGATCGCAACACTCAGCAATATTACTGCCACCGTAAACGGGAGACTAACCGAAACCGTCCGAAGACTGAACCAAGCAGAGGTGAGGCTACACTTCGACTACCTAGGGACAATGCTCAGGGAAACAGCGCAACGCTATGTTGAGACACTGAGGAAGACTATCGGGGCCATCAAAGATGCCGGTCTTAGTCTACATGTTGGACCCATGACTCTAAATCGACTTTTTTGGTGTTATTTTTGATTCTACCGCGTATCTCCACTCTCAGTCATACTTCCAGGACCACGACGTGGACGTGGTGGAGTTGAGGTCCCAAAAATGTTTGTGGGCCAGTGCATGGTTAGTGCCAATGGCCCACAAAAACGAACTAAACCTCAAAAGTCGATTTTTAATATTCCTGGCAGTTTTTTATAAGAATTACAACTTACACCAACTCAAAATATACTTTCCTCCTCCCACCTTCATTGGGCAAAAATAAATTAACATAAATCATGAAGATTGGTGTAGTCAAAGCTGTTGTACAATATGAGACACGAGACACACTGAATCAATTATTACCTATTACTTATTAATTCATTTTCATCTTTTAAAAATTTTTTATCTTTCATCATCAACATACTTAAATAGTTCATGGCCACTTCTTTTTCCCATCTTTTCAAAAAATACTGGGATGATAGTCTTTATGTCGTTATTACGTATAAATTTAAATTCACTTATATAATTATTAAATTGTTCTTTCCACCCTCCTTGTCTGGGGATATATTCTTTCATAGAGAGCCAGAGTCGTTCAATATTTTGCGTATGCACACCACTTTCAGGGTCAACAACGTTAAATTTATGGTTCACAATATCATGATCAAATCCCTCTGTGGAGATTTGTCTGTATGCCCTCCATCCGTCTGTATAAATCATGGAATTTTTCATTGTGTGCCTTTTTAGGATTTTTAATAATGTTGATGCCTCTCGACTCTCAACCACTTCAGTAAAAAACTTCTTCGACCCCCTCTCTATCCCTCCAAACACCCAATATCCAGTATCTCCATGTCCAATCTTGGTTTCATCAACCTCAACAATTTTTCCTGGACCACCAATCTTTACATCCTCATCTTCTCCAATGACTCGGCAACAGGACCTGAATATTCTATTTAATTTAACCACTGTATTTTTGGATAACCCAAGTTGTTCACAGATGAATTGTTGGGTGGGGTTTATTGTAAGTTTGTAACAGATAAATCTACAAAAATCTCTTATATCCACTTTTGAATGACTGAATATTGTATCAGAGTAAACACTGATCTTCGTGTTACATCTCACTTTTTTCCTTATGTTGCCATTGTCTTCAAAATAGTGCCTACATCGGAAGTTAAATTTGTCTGTATTTAACCTCATTTCCATGTGGCACGTGGGACACAAGGCTGTGTTCTTCAATACTCCCTTCTGAATCAAATATTCAATTATCCATTCCTTTTTATGTGTGATATAAAAGAACTCATGGACAGACAACGTTTCTTGGTTAATTAAATCCATAAATACCTGATTTTTTGGCTTTTTCCTGTTTCTATTACGTGCACGAGGTCACAATATTCTCAATTTTTCCCCACTAATGCCTGTCCAGTCCATACATCAACGATGATGCGCGCGCAGCACATTCCCCTTACCACCTTCACACATACACTCAAAAGGTTCAAATTACCACATAACGACCTTGAATTTTCCTTTAACCATGTTAATAAGTAAATCTTTGATGATATTTAATTAAAAAGTTTGGTCAAATTCACTTTTTTAGGTAATAAAGTTAAAATACGATTTGGGGTCCATCTTGTATACCAAGACCAAGATGCCAAACACGGGATAATAAATGCGGATTTATTAACACATGATCAGCTGATCGCCGCTATCAAGGAGATGGAGGGTAATGAACTCACCACCGGCCTCCCAATCCAAGCGGAGAATCCCGACCTGGGATTATTATCCAGAATTTCCACCCTCCACCTGCTGCAGACAGAGGGACGCTTTATCGCTGTCATCGCGATACCCCTTCTGAAGAAAACACCTATGAATCTGTACCGGATGATCCCATGTACAGTTCCACAAAACCTGGCCAACAATAGAACTGGGGCTGCCTTTATCCTACCAGAAACCAAGTACCTAGTAGTCACATTAGACAATCAACATTACTACAAGGCCACCACGGAATACTTCCAGAAATGTGTTCACGCCAGCTCCGCTTATCTTTGCCCTATGCATGCTTTAGAGCAGCACAAAAATTCACCATCCTGTGAAATCGGCCTATTACTCAACCCAAGTGTGCAAGTCATGAAAACCTGTGACATAAAGATCCTGCGCCAACACAAAACCCAATGGACCTGGTTGGAAGAATCGCAGTCTTGGTTATTCTCCACGGCAGAGGCAACATCAATCATCATCGTGTGTGCGAGCCTACAAAGTTACGCAACCACTATAAAAAACATGGGAACCCTAAGGTTGCAAGGGGGTTGCGAGGCCCACACCTCTTTGGGCCTCCTCAGTGGGACCGGGGTAACGGAGACCAGAGCCGCAGATCTCCATGTAGCTCCCCTAGATCTCGACCTTGCATTTGTCGCACCTGCTCTGACGAGAGAGATCCAAATTCCAAACCTGTTAAAAACAATATCATTAGACCCATTGCCGAATGACACTCATCTAACTGATATGGCTACTCACCAGCATACCCTGGACATTATTGCCGGCCATAAAATGGGAGAGTATAAAGCGGATGCCTTCCATATGGGATTAACAGGCATTATTGGGACCACTACATTGATCAGCATAGTTGTTGTTGGAGTCATCCTATGTAAAACCGAGGCATGTACCATGCTCGTCAGGGGATGTTGTACACGGCCTCGGGCAAATCGGAACCTTGAGACCATCGCTCACAGAATAATATATCAGCCGGAAAGGGAACAGCAAATAGAGATTATCCCGGTCACTCCTGAAGAAGGCACGTCCACCCCACCAACAGAAATCACAGGGCGAGTCGTCAACCGAGGGTTCGTTCTCCGGCCAGCGCCATTCTAATCTGAAAAGAAACCAAGTAAGTCACAGAGATACAAATAACATAAAAATATGGCACATTGGCCCCAGAAAAAGAAAAAAAAAGTGAGCCGTCGTGGGACGCCTGGTAGATGTGAAACATCATGAGCATGGTGAAGGGGAAGGGGGGGGGGGTGCGCCAGCGAGTGACGCGGATGTACGCATAGGCATATACTACGTGGCATATACTACGAAGCCTAAGTGTTAGAAATATGTCCACACAATAGAAAGAGAGATCCGAGGCATGCCATCTCTGTCCAATCTCGCCTGAAAACTCGGTGTCCCCTCGCTGCTTTTCTGGTAACGCGCCATTAGATGTTTCACATCAAAAAAAAAAAAAAAAAAAAAAAACACAAGACACTTTGGGCCCTGGCCGTATCTTTGCGTTATTTGCATGCCGGTTACTTTGGAAAGAAAAAAAAAAAAAAAAAAAAGGGAAAAGCTAGATATATAAAGGAAGGAATAGAAAAATTAGGACATAAGTGGATATGCGCTCTCTCTCTCTCTTTCTAGGGGTTAATGAAGAGAGAGAAGGGAGAAAATATTTCAGGAATCTAGAGTTGAATCATTGAAAAATTAAGGAAAAGTAATATTTACCTCTGAGGCCGCTTCTTACCATCCTTAGACCCTTCCTTTCCTTTTCTCGTGTCGTCACTGAAAAGTAAGAGCAACGGGGGGGGGGGGTACTAAATTCTAGAAATTTTTCGAAATAAATTAATTTACAGTTAATTCAGGTTTATTGAAATAAAAAATCGGGACGCAACAGATTTGAACAATAGATTTTAAAAATTATTATCTCTTTTTAAAAAAAAAAAAAAAAATTTCCGCTCCGCCGGTCCGAGTCTGCCAGAGATCCCTGAACAAATCAATAAGAGGGGTTAGCGAAAACTCACCCGGTCATCTGAATGTGAGGAAAAAAAAAGAAAATTAAAATGCATATTCAAACACCCACCTCTAGGCCGCGTCAGGGCTCCGTCTACCAGGGGGTCCACGGAGGATTATCCCGTTGGCTCTCCAGAGCCGTAGGTTCTGGTGCCGCCGTTCGTGATCCTCCCGAATTCTCTGGTACGCCAACTCGCGAACCCTATTCTCCTCACGCCGACGATGCTCGTCCTGGAACCGAGTTGGGTTGTGCCCAATCAAGACCCTTCCTGCACCGAAGACAATCTTCCCCTGAAACTCCTCCCAACGCCAGAGGTCCCTACCGTCCTCAAATTCCTCAGCCAGGAACCCCATGAAGGCCTCATACCAAGCTGTAGAGGCCTCGCGCCACTCATTTAGCTGGAAAAAAAAAAAATATAAATAAATAAATATAAGAATCCCATAGGAAATCGGTCGACATGAAATTAGATACCGAAACATAGTGGACATCCCAGCAGGTAGCCAGGAACCCGAGGAGATCACCCTCTCTCAGTCTCAGCTTTCTGGCCGTTCGCCTTAGCAACTCCCCTTGGGAGAAAATCCTCCTCACCTCCTCCTGGCGTTCCTCCCACCAATTCAGCCATCTTAGGCCCTCACCTGGGAGAAAATAGCCTTCCATCTAGAAAACCAGAAATCTTTAGAGAAAGAAAAGAGGGGGGAAGTTGTGATTTAGATCTAGAAACGCATAAAAATCGGGAATGAGACAAAAGATCGAGACGATAAATTGGAGATATTAGCGAATTTATTTTGGGAACCAAACATCGGGTGAAAATTTCACGCTAATCGCTCAAAAATCGGTAAAACCGACGCCGATGTTTCTCATCATGGACTCCCAGTTCGCCAGAAATTCGGCCCTCAGTGTTCACAAGAGCTCAGCTGGAAGAGACGGGCAAGACCAAGATCATGATCGCCCTCCGGGTCATCCTCCATCTCTATAATGAGAGCGTAAATCCCCTTTTCCAGGTTATCTCTCAACATGTCTGACAGATAACCCAGCCTCAGCTTGAATAATAACACGCAGTAGAAGACGGTGGAAAACGCCAGCCCCGGTCTCTGGAATCAGATCCCACCTTACTGGTTATCTGTCGAGTGTGACGTATTCGCCTCGCAGCATACGTCGTTTTTTTTCCGAGAGAGGGAACACGAAAAAAAACCATAAATTAACCCCTCGGCAATTTTCCTTTTTGTCAGGCGTGTGAATTATTAAAATAAATTTTGAATCCTAAGAGGCAAGTGACCATCGGCCGTACAACAATCGGTAAATAGCCGACTTGTAAAAATTATTAAAATAAATTTTGAATCTTGATGGCAAGTGACCGTCGGCCGTATAGCAGTCGGTAGATAGCCGACTTGTGAAAAATTATTAAAATTAAATAAAAATTCAAAAAAAAACCATCGGGAAGCGACCATCGGCTGTGCGCCGTCGGTAACTGATCGATTTGTGGAAATGGAAAAGTTCATAAATTGAGTCGCTCACAAAGGTAGTCATCGGTAAGGGGTCAATTTTGGTACTCAGATAAATTATTTGAAAATTATATGATAACATTTACCATGATTATTACCGACCGCTAAACGATAACAGTTACCCGAGGGATTTACCATACGCCAGCACGAGCTCCCTTACCGACGATGACCTGGGGCGTGCGAGTCGAGTAACCAGGAAAATGTTAATAAAAACCACAATAATGGATATTTCGAAAATCTGATTGGTGCAATCGATTCGTAATTTAATTCGGATAAAAAGATCCTTACAGTTTATTTTCTGATAAAATCAATATTTTAAAAGTTATGGCCGAAAAACAAAATCCAAACATAGAAATAAAAATTTTAGGTTAGAAACCGCATTAAAACGAAATAATCAAATAAAAATAGAATTAGGTACAGGACCAAAAGGTGAAACCCCGCAAAAAAAAAAAATAAATAAGTAAATTATTAAAGAAATAAATAAGAAAAATTTCGAATACAAATACTAGAAGCAAAAATTCATGAAATATGGGAATAAAGAAATAAATGAATAAATAAAGAAAACAATTAAATAATAAATAATGGAATAAATAAATTCCATTCCCACACTGATTCAGCAGGCGACATCCTGTCGCGCCGATAAGCGCTCGGCCTCGACACCTGATATTTTAACTCCGCAGCGCTGGCGATAACAGCAACCTGAAACTCCATTCTTCTGAGAATATCACAGGAAGGAAATAAAAATACTGTTCTTTTATTGAAATAGTAAACTATAATTATTTTAATAATTCAATAAATAAAGATGAAAATAAAAATGAACAAAAATAAAGTAAATAAAGGAAGAAAAGAAATAAATATCAAAACAAAAGAAAAAAGAAGTGAAATAAAAATAAAATTATGAAGGAAAAAATAGAAAGAAGGGATAAACAAAAAGAAGGATAAAGTAAAGGAAAAATATAAGCGAAAAGGAAAAGATAGAATAAATGAAAAGAATAAATGAGAAGGAAGAATAATAATAAGGAAATGGAATAAAAATAGAAAGGATAAAGTAAAGGAAAAATAATAAGAAAAAGGCAAAGAAATGAGAAAAATGAAGGGAAGGGATGAAAATTAAAAGATAAGAAAAAGGACGATAAAAACTAAAAAATAAGAAAGGAAATAGGAAGGAAAAGGGGAAAAATTATTATTTGAATAAAAGAACAGAAATAAGGCCCGCAAAAATCAGTGGGGGAAGCTACAAGAATAAGCATAATAATTCTAAAAATTATTCAGGATTTAAAACCAAAAAAATTGTACCTAATTCTAAGAAATTGTAGAAAAGAAAATATAAAGAAAATAGTTGTAAAAGAGAGGAACGGATGGGACGAGGAGGAGTCAGGGTGGCGCAGTAATACGTCCATCCCCACTCCGCCGGGCACTACTTTCACGCTTGGTGGGGACATGGTGGGAGTGGCAGGCAGGCATACTGAGGCAGCCCTCCCTATGCCACCACCAGCCGCGCCCCACTCCCAGCGCTCCCCACTCTGACCTCGCCCCACCCCGGTCCTACTCTGGCCGAGAGCAGAGGAGTCTCGAGCGCTCCGGTGAAGAGTCAGTCCACCGCCAGCAGTTGAAGGAGACGGTAATAGCTCAGAAGAGCTCCGGGAGTGCCTTGCAGTAGAGCCCACCTTGGGACTTAGAATATTTTTTCGTCGAGCCGAAAACTTAGAATTTTTTTATTCTTGTGAAAAACTTAGAATTTGTTATTCTTGTGGAAAAACTTAGAATTTCTTATTAGTGCAACAAACGTAGAATTTTTATTCTTGTGAAAAAAAAAAACTTGAATTTCTTATTAGTGCAACAAACGTAGAATTTTTATTCTTGTGAAAAAAAAACTTAGAAATTTTTATCCTCGGGAAAAACTTACAGTTCTCATTCTTGTGAAAAACTTAGAAATTTTAACTCCTGTGAAACACTTTGAAAATTCCAATCAGCTATCAAATCCAATCAATTGAAATAAATTCATGCACAAGTTCAATTCATTATGATTAACAAGTTCTCGACTCAATAAAAAAATAAAAAAAATATCACACCATAAACTAAACCGAAATCGTCATAAATTCAACGGTGCACTGAACTGACTGTGAGCCGGGCGCGATCTGAATTTGAAAATAATACAAAAATATATTACAACCTTTAAATCAGTAGCTCGGTCGTCATTACGAAATACCTTTCCCAAATCCTCTCCGATCAGGTCGGAATTGTGGTAGACTCTGTGTATGCAACCCGCGGGTCGGCGGATAACTAATGTGTACGCCACCTAGCACTCAGGCCATCTGCAGGCGTCTACTTCCCGCGATCCCTTAGTGGACATGTGGCCAGCATGTCCACCGGAATGGCATTGCAACCCGTACAAGCGCAGCTTGCCGGGTAAACCCAACCACTGCCCCTACGAATCCAACCCAAATAAGGTCCTTGGCTTGTGCCGGGCTTATAGGACCTTCCTCATAGTACCACTTTGCACGGTTTGGTGTCCGTGATGCTAGCTTTAGTTATGACTTCCTGTGTGGGGCAGCAACTTCATCCCCTATATCCTCCAAAGAGGGCTTCGCAGCCTATATTTTGCCATTTCTGTCCCCAGCGACTGGCAGAATTAGATAAACCATCCAGCCACTACACTACAATGGACTCTTTTCTAGCCCTTGTTGCAAGTGAACGTATCATGTGTGACATACGCCCTTTATTTGCCCAGGCAGGCGGGTCGGCGGATGCATCATCGAAGAAAATCCACAATTCTAGATCCCGATAATCATTAACCATTGAGAATTTAGCGGCTGTCTCAGTGTGTGCACCCCGCGGGTCAGCGGTTGCATCACTTATTAGCACCCCCGCGATTCTCCTTTGTTAATTCCACCACCGACTCTCTATCAGTGGCTGAATCTGTGTATGCAACCCGCGGGTCAGCGGATGCATCACGGAAGCAACCCCGCTGTTACTGAAGTTGATTAATTTACCCTACAAAATAATCGTGGTTGCCTTTATGGTTGCAGCCCCGCCCTAGTTGAGCGGATTGCACTGTAAAAGCACCCCGCTATAATTTTGGGTGAATTAAATAAAAAGCCCCACAAAAACATCGAAAATTACTCCAGTTCAAGTGTCCGTGCATCTAAAATTGAAATTCTTAAAAGAAACCATCAAAATTAATTTTCTCATATTTCAATAATTCTCAGTGTTCAACTCCACATCCAACAAAAACTAAATATACCAGTGACAATCCTGTGAAAAATTCAAATCAAAAGAAAAACTAATATCTGTGTACCCGTGCATCCTGTGCAACCGGCGTTTAATCCGGATCCTGTCCAACGGGGCTGCTGCCGACGGGAAGCATCAGAAGGAAGGACGATCGAAGTATGCCACCAACGCCACGAATTATTCCTGCCCATTGTCAAAATCCGAGAGAGTCATCCCAGAAAACAGAAACGGTGAGTCTAGTGAAGGCAACTATGTTATCTCTAATCCCGTGGATCGTTTGATGCTCCAAAAATAGAGTCAGTGTTTTACAGTGATTTTCGGGAAAGAAACTGATTGTGCGAAACGGGAAAATTATCACAACCTAGCGTTGGCAAGTCATGTGATTAATCGGTTACCGCTCGACGATTTTTCACTCCACTCGGCTTCCCAGAAATCCCGTCGATCTACTCAAAATTGAAAATTCGAAAATAATAAAATAAAATAAATAATAGTAATAAAAATAAAATTAAAATCACCCGAAATACGTAACACGAGTCCCGAGACTCGTAATTCTACCGCGGAACTTTCACTCACCCCTAGAACCTGACGAAAGAGATAGTACTCCCACACGACCCCGGGGTCAAGTCCAGCAACAAGCGCCATGTAGCTCTTCTCGACGAACCACGTACGTAGGTCGACCAGGTCCACATAATGACGAAGCTCCAACCAGGTTTTCAAGGTCATGCTCAAGCTAGCCAGGCCCCCATGCTTCAAAACTAAGCTTTCCCATTGAGAACCCTCAGGAGTCGACCGAACATTCCGGTCCATAGCCACTAGGACCCCCATTATCTCACCGGAAGTTATCACCATGGGCCTGCCCATGATCTGAGGACGAAACCGATCGACCTCCATCGATAATTGAGAGGTTGAGATGGGAAGAATTTCCCAAGGCGCCTCCTCCGGCTCACCTTCTACCCGACCCACTCCCACCCCCACAAACCCAGCGACGCGTTTACCCCTACACATTGCCTCAGCAAGAATTTTTCTCCCTTCTCTTCTCGTCGGCTAGGAACTTAATTCCAACAGAAAAAAAAAGAAAAAGAAAAATAAGGAAAGGAGGAAAATTTTATATTAAATAAAATTAAACTTAAAACTATGAATCAATAATGGAATAAAAATTCATTTTGTTAGAGTAAAAAAAAAAAAAAAAAAGTAATTATTGAAATCAATTCTCAATTCTCTAAATTATTCTATTGTTTTGTTTGTCACGAATTTATTTAATATTAAATAGCAAGAAAATTTTTGGTATTCAATAACGAAAGGAAATCCAAAATCTTGATTTAATCACTAACTCAACCCTTGTATTTAGCCGATTTCCTTTGCAGAAATTCAAAAAGAGAAAAAAAAAAAGGTTTTTATTCAATAAAATAGGATTAATATATATACTATAATTGTTAATAAGCTGATAGGAGCGAATAAATCGCCTAATAGTTAATTATTTCATAAATATAACAAAATTCAATGAAAATCGCGAGTGCTCGGGGCGCCCGTGCCAGTTGGCCCGGCACTAACTTTTCCTCAGTGGTGATTTCCTCCGTGAAATCCACCACGACGCTACTACCCCCCCCCCCCCCCCTATTCCCCTTGTCGCCACACTAGTCTCCCACTAAAAATATCTAATTACCAGTCACTATAACCCGAAAATACGAAAAAGAAAGTAATATATATATATATATATATATATATATATATGTGCACAATGGTACAATCGCCTCCGTATATGTATTGCTAATCAACGTAGCAGCCTCCGAATGCGGAGGCCACAACGTAAAATCGGAGGCCACTTAGTATCCCCATGTATATTCTTGTCACGGAGTTAGTAGTGGGTTATAGAGCCTCCACGTTCATTTTCGGTTGGAGGCCAATTTGCCTATATACATATACACTTATTTTTTTGAGTTTTGCGGAAATCCATAAGATGGAGCCACACGCTAACACTCTTATTCTCTCGAAGACATGTGCTGGCAGCAGTAAACTCCGCACGCGGGACGTGAATTTGTGCCTCCGAGAGTAGGCAGACTACCTCCGAGACACGGCAAACGCGCAAGGAGGTACATGCGTTCGTTCAATGTGTTAGTCCATGCATAGTACCCTCTTTCCGTGTACCCTTAATAAAGGTGGAAGCATTTTGGGGTGTTTTTTGTTTTTTGATTGTTTTTTGATTTAGAAATAATATCTCCAGACTCAAAAACATAAAATTTGATATTATCGAATCTGTTGCTATTTTTTGTCTGAGACAGTACGTTCAAAAGTTATTAACGAAGCAATTGTCGGAAAACAGAGATTTTCTGTACTTTAAAAGGAAAAAATTGCGTTTTGACCATGAAAAATTGCTCAAAATATATTTTTTTTTTATTTCGAAAAATTTAAAATTTTTCCGATGAGAAACATTCTGTCAATTTTTTCTTGGATTTTTTGTATATATTTAAGAGCCAATTTCAATTTTTTTCGCAAAATAGTCAAATCAGATATACAGTCGTCAACATAAGTTCTGTCCACTTTTACCATTGAACTAAGGGCTGGATGGAACAGAACTTCTGTTGAGTACTGTATCTTCAGAGAGTAGAGGGATATAATTGGAGGAGAAGTCACTTATTATCAAGTAAAATATATTGAAAATGGTCGGAATTGGAGAGTAGTCGCCACATCGTTGGTTGCTAATTCGCATTTTCATCCATATAATGATGATTAAAGTAGGTGGATTTGCGGTCGAGTGAAACACCGAGATAGAAAAGATATAAATAGTGACAACAGTGACCAAACACTAACTATTGTTTAGAGTCAAATGAGGATTACACTGATCACAAGGTGCAAATAAGTGGGAAATCGTAAAAGTTTACTTTCCTCCTTTAATTGCAGTTTATTCCAATTGAGTTTGATATAAACGTTATAATAAAAAATCAATGTTATGAAGCCATTTCACTGAAAAAATCATTTTCGTCTTATCTCTTTATGTTCATTTGACAATTATCAACAGCTTCATTTTTCTTGATGGCGTTTGCCTACATTATTTCTGATGTTTTAATTAGCTGGGGTGAAGTGGCTGGTTTTTTGCATATAAAAAGTAGGTCATAAGTTTTTTTTTACATTTTTGATAACATACGTCACTATCTACCATTTTTCGAGAAAACTCCTCGTTTTTCTCAATACTTGTTGGTTGATGAAAAAAAAAAAGATTGAAATCAATACAATAAATAAGCACAATGAATTAATGGGTAAGTACAATGAAGATCCCGATAGATGATGAATATTTTACATATGACTGAAGTTATTGAACTTGCAACGAATTGCGTTGAAAAGAAATGAATATATTTTTGCTTCCCCCAAAACTTACGTTTAAGTAGGGTAAACTGTTATAAGTTTATGAGCTTTTATAATCCGCATCGATTGTGATAAAAGCTTATCCTCTGGAAATCATCAAAATTCTGGATTTCTAAGAGTTGTTTTAGAATATCAAAGAACGTAGGCCTTTGAAAGTGATTTATATTCCAGATTTGGGTCATCAATTGTGACATTGAAGGGGGACATATCGCCGGGCATTCTAATACGTTCCCGCGAGTTATTTGAGCGATCATATGGTCATGAGTCAAGCCGTCATACGGTATTTCTCCAAAAGTGAATATTTCCCGTAAAAGAATTCCATAACTCCAGACGTCCGATGCAGTGGTGAAAATGCCACCAGAGATACTCTCCGGAGCCATCCATCTGATCGGTAAATACTCTCTTTCAGTAATACGATAATATTTTTCTTCTCCGTGAATGTATCGACTTATCCCAAAATCCCCAATTTTCACTGTCAAATCTTCGGCTACGAAGCAATTGCGAGCTGCCAAATCACGGTGGACAATGTTTTTTGATGAAATATATGCCATTCCATCAGCAACTTCTTCAGCCATTCTGACCATTCTCTCTATTCCTAACCCATTTATTTCTGTAGGAAGGCGACCATCACTGCATGATAATGAGCGCAAACTCGTCAGAAATGTTCTCAAATTAGAATTCACCATTAATTCCATAACGAGAAGAACTTGTTCTTCTTGAATAACTACCCCCAAAAAGTGCACGATATGATGAGCGTTCAAATTTTTCATTAAATACGCTTCATGAAATAGGTCCAATGTATTACATCTACTGTTCAATATTTTCACTGCACATCTCACGTTCGACTCTGTTTCATTGTTTTTGAATAGACCCTCATAGACGTTACTAAATTGCCCTTTACCAATCTCCCGAACAAATTCAATCTTTTTTTTTGGTTTTTCCTCATAATGTAACCCACAACTTCTATAGGCAGGATTTTTGGTCGTAACAAGTATTTGATGATCATTGCACAGACTTTTTTGATAACCTATAATGCTCACACATATCAAAAAATTGACAGAAATACAAATGATACTGATTAGCATCAATTTTAATGCATAACTAGAATGTATCTGCTTCTGTTCCTCCAATCTCAAATTCATGTCATTCGTCAATTGATGATCTGGTATTCCCTCGTTCACAAGAATACCATTCTCCTTCTTTTCCTGCTCTCTGTGATTCAATGGTGCATCATGAGCAACTATAGAGCATTCAATATTTTTAGCTCGGATGGTTTTATTCAACAGGAGACACCGGAAAAACATGTTGCTATCAATCACATAGTGATATCTGGTTGCTTCATTTTCCTGAAAATTGGAGAGCATTATACGCCATAATATCTAGAGGATCAAAATAGCATGCAATAAAATGTGCTGAATCTTTTACGTCATATTTTGGTAATGGTGATAAGCGAGTCCAGTTAGTATTTGGAATTGTAAACACTGTGGACGAATTTTGAAAGCTATGGATATTGATTGGTCTCGTAAATCCACATGTTACCAAAAGCACTATTATAAACTGTAAGATGGCCATCTCAATAATTCTTATTCGTTGACAACTGATACTTATATTCCGAAAAGAACGGAGCTTCAAGAATTTGCGATCGAATAACATACAACATATAACCTGGAGAGGGAGGAATGAATGCACTATTCTCCGCAGAGAGCGCTTTGCGCAAAACCCACTGATACAGCTTAGGGGAAATCCATCACCAATACGATTATTAAGTACTTTAAATTTATGACGACGAAAGCAATAAGAATAACGACTTAAAAAACTTATAAACTGAGTGACTTTTTCAAGCCCACTAATCATAAAGAATCGGTATAATTTTTTGGTTTTTTGAAGTGAAAGTCCCCGATAAAAAGAGTAAAAAATATTATGCATTGTAATTATGTAGCAAGACTGCATCCTTACAAAAATTAGTCTTCATTGAATAAAGTTTTTTAGTATTTGAGTAAAAATTAATAAGTGAATAGAACAATTACAATTTTCCCTTACGTGAAAAATTCGAACCCTTGCCTTTGGCTCGGACTGTAACGCTCACACTCGTCAATAACTATTTTTTTTTACTTATATCGAAACATAAGGGAGGAGCGGGAAAAATGGGGTGTCAACTTATAGAACCTAGTGGTGATGGTTTTTTATTCAAAATACGTACATTTGAGTTGAAATACTCGATGAAAAAACTCCACGTTAATATTCACAACAAAAAATTAGAATTTTATAGTGCGATTCACTTACGTACTCATAGTTCTTTTTGGAGACAACAATAATTGAATCAAATGACAGATTTTAGAAAAGTTAATGACATTATGTCCAGATTACTTTGCATAAATACCTCAGAAATTTGTAGTCAAATAAATGATAGAAAAAAAAAATATGTGTGTACTAGATTCAAAGGTTATTTTTCGAAGATTTTCATTACATGTAGCGTACAAGCATGATTGTGTTGAAATCATTATTTTTGACGATATGAGTTGTAGACATAGGTTTTCACTCGAACCCAATCTTTATTTCCAAGCAAACCCTGATATTTTGTTATCAATTCTTCACACTCCACTTTTTTGGGGGCTTTCTTGAGCTGAATGTGGCGTTTGAAGTGATCTTTGACAACTTTTATTTGTTCAGGTGTCCATGGACTTCTTCCACTTTGTTTAGGAGCTGAAAAAAAACAAAAACATCAGAATTGTTATGGTATAATTAGTAAGAGTTATTAATAAATAAATATCTTTTTTTAATTAGAAAATTTAATCGAAAAATTAAAGAAATGAAATTTCTGCCCTTGGGCATAGGCATGCCTATGTTTGAAAGAATTAGAAAAAAAATTTTAGGCCATTTACTTTAATATCATGTAAATTTAAGTATTTTACTTTTTTTTTTGTTTTCTATTACATAAATGATAAGTTGCTCTTCCTTTTCTTCGCATGAAATAAACATTAACTTAATCCGTATTTGAGTAGAGAATAGTGAATAGATAATGCCAGAAATGAGTTTTCGTGCTTGTACATTTGCTGGAATAATAATCTATTTTTAGAATAAAAATTTTCAATCTTGACAGTTTTAAAATGTTCATTTTCCGAAATAAAAATCTATTTTTCGCATGAAATTTCCTGATCTTAAAAGTTTTAAAATGTTCAGTACAAATATTACTTTTTTGGCAATTTTTATAACGATTAGTTTGTTTCTAACAAACCAATCAAGATTGTTTGAATAACCTGTTCTCTTAGTGTTAGTGGTTAGCACGGACATTTTTTAAACTACTCATTACCTATCGTATTACTGCGTCTTATTTTTTTTCTTAATTTCCAACAAAAAATAACCATAAAAATTGCTTACTACGATGCGACAACTTCTTTGTCGGAGATGGGTTTGCAATTTCAGGCATAAAATTGCTCGTTTCTGCATCAATGTCATTTCCTGGCGGCTCATCATTTTCTGAATTTTCAGACTCGACAACATCAACTGCCGGATTAATATCTATTTCACTCAGAGACTTTCCCTGATGCTCTTGCCCTTGGCCTTTGTCCATAAGTATCAGTAACTTAGATACCTTTGCCGTTTGGTAAACGTCTTGCGGCAATCTAGAAGAGAAATAGCAATTTTTTCTTATACCTTAGATACAGAGGAGAAAAATTATTATTTGGTTGTTCGATAATTCATGTCGTTTTTTTCCATGTTTTTCAAAGTGAATTTATTTATTATTTCACGTGAGGGGAGTTTTTGGTTGATATTTGTGAATCTAAGGGAGATAGAGAGATTTTTATAAGGACCTTTTTTGTAGCTCTCATTTCACTCTACAAAAAAAGTCTCATCGAAAATTTTGAAAAACGACATGAATTATCGAACAACCCAATTTCAGCGATGAGTCACCGGCTAACGGTAACTCATCACTGATCTTCAGTATCTCATCAGGGAATTCCAGTGATACTTGTGAATGACTCGCAAAACGCTGAAAACCAGTAATTTTTCCTTTGAAACTCAGCGATACTTTTTTTTTTTTTTAAATTAAAGCTTCCAAACCTTGGAAAGGGTTTAAAACTCAGCGATACTGTCACTGAATTTAAGTGATGAGTTAAGTACACTGGTTTTCAGCATTTTGCGAGTCAGTGACAAGTAATCACTGATAAAATCACTGATAAGTTACTGTACATCAGAGTCACTAAAAATCATAACTTTGTTTTCTCCGTGTATAATATGCGATTCAAGTCATTTTTCTTTTTTTTCCCTACTGTACCAAGCCCCTTTGAATCACCATAACATCTTTAAATTAATATCTCTTCTTTAATTCAGTTATTCATAACCACGGAACAAATTATTATCAGCATGCCAAAAAATTGAACCCCTTCATTTTAAAGAATAATATTTAAACGTGACATCGAGATAATGTAACGTTTCACTAAATCACATTCGTTATTTTTTTCGGGCTGAATATAAAAGACAATAAAAACTTTTTAAATTACAAATATTGATCGGGAATTTCGACGGTTTTCGCAGAGCGTCATAGGGAGAATGGAGATTTCTCATTCACTTGTTTCACTTACTTATAAAACTCGTCATGAGTTTTTGCCGTGTGGCCCATAAATTGTGCAAATTGGTCAGATTCATCCGGATTCAAATTCAAAATTTGCATAACTGTGGCGATTTGTTTACGTAGTTTATTGGACGAAATATGCTCAGGGTGCTCGATTCCACATTTTTGCGAAAATTTTCGAATAACTACGTCACCTCTCACCCACCGATCGCTTCCAGGAAGTGCGAATAGGAACTGATTACTTTCCGGAACTAAAGTTGTCTTGAATCGAATATCTATAAGAACATTCATCAAATCTTGCAGGTGTTGAGGAAACAGAATGACAACTGCTCTGCTCCCCTTCCCTCCAGTCACTACCCTCTTATAATGTTTTGTTAGAACCTTCTCAGAGGGTGACAAGGAATTCATACATTCTTCTTGATTTGACGATGAGAAATTGCGCAGGTATGTGTCCAATTTCGTAAATTGAACATCTCCGATGCGTTTTCGATTGTACAATATAGTCAGTGCAAGCGCTGCGTTCACCAAATTTCTATATTCTTTTTTGTTATTGGGATCAACAGCAAGTGATGCAACTGCTATATTGCCAACCTGAGTCACGTGATTTTTGAATTTCAAAACGTCTTGAGTTAAGGGTAAAATTTGAGGCTTGTTCCACTTCTTTTCAGCGAGATCTTTGAACGCTAAGCTACTTATTTCTGTCGTCCATTGTGTAACCACCAATTCTTTGAATCGTTTTGTGGCCTTTAACGTAGCTTCTGAGTCTGTACAAATCCATTTCCCTCGAGTTATCAAACTCATTAATAGTTCGCTAACCTGTCTAAGTGAAGTCCCAAGGTGAGCTGCCAAACTCGGAGCTCGATAGACTTTTTTATCAGAATCATAGCCACCAACTCGCTTCGCACATTCAACAACTTTATCAAATGCAGATGGATTTATAATATCAGATAACTTCAAATTTTGATCATTGGTGATTTTTCGAACTTCTATGAGGAGTCTAGCTAACTCCCTCATTTTATTAGAGCACACTACGGCCATTTGTTTCCTTCTGTGCTTTTTCAAATAATTTTCACCATAAGTGTATATCAAACTGTCGGTTTTCGCTACCATGGATATTTCATCGGCTCTCATTATTTCAAATACATCAGTTTTCACACGCATTTTTGCGATTGTATCATTCTTGTCTAGTGCGCAAGCGATTATAGTTTGGGAAGCTGACAAGTGTTTCACTCTATGTGAATTTTCAGAGATTTTAGCTATTCGACATCTTTTATAATGGCGATACAAATACTCCTTGAGATAAATGCCTTTGCAAGCACTACAAGGATAATACCGCTTATCCTTTGATTTGGATTTTGTGTGATAAATAGGTCTTGTTCTTCCTCTCAAATATTCTTCAAAATGCCCTTCATTTCTCAATTGCGCTATGATCTGTTTTCTTGCCTGAGTTTTTTTCGGCTTACTCAACATTTCCAAAACTTCTTTGCGATCTTTATGGTTTCTTTCTAAGTGACGTTCAAAATTCGTCACTTCCATTGAGCATATTCGACAGAATGTTTTTTTCTTTCCATATCTTGGCATGACGAACTAAAATAAGGTCCTAATTAATATTCTCAACTACACTGTTAAAAAAATTCAACTAAATTTTCCAGGAAATTGCACTGAATTCAATTTAATGGAAAAAACTCGATGAAAATTCAAGTTTCCCTTGAAATTTGAAAAAATTTCAACCCCCTCGGCTATTGCAAATCCCCTCCTCCCCTTGATTTATTTATAAATTGCCTGATCAGCAAAATTATTTATTTATTTAAAAAAAAGTCATTAATTTTTTCGGTCTCATTATCATTCTAAAAGACTCCCCACCCCTTGTAAAAATCCTCAAAAAAATTTCAACCCCCTCGGCTATTGCAAACCCCCTCCACCCTTTGATTTTTTACAGAATCATCTGACCAGTAAAATGATTTAGTTATTAAAAAAAAAAATTATTCATTCCTCCAGACTAATTATCATTCTCAAAAATATCCCACCCCTCGGAGAATCCCTCAAAAAAATTTCAACCCCCTCGGCTATTGCAAACCCCCTCCACCCCTCGAATTTTTAATGAATTGCCTGACCAGCTAAATGATTTATCTATTTAAAGAAAAAATATTCATTCCTCCGGACTAATTATCATTCTAAGACACTCCTCACCCCTTGGAGAAACCCTCAAAAAATTTCAACCCTCTCGGCTATTGCAAACCCCCTCCTCCCCTTGATTTTTTAGAGAATCGCCTGACCGGCAAAATGATTTTTTTATGTTTCACATCAAAATATCATAATGTAATAACTGCATATAATTATATGTCTATCTTCTGTCATTTTCCAGGTTTTTTAATATCCTATCAACTACTTGAAATGAAATTGCAATGCCTACCACTTCACACCAGATTCAAATGGAAATATAAATATTATTTTTGTGAGTGAAAAAAAACAAAATTTTCAAAAAATTAGCACTTGGTCAATAAATTTTTTAAGAGGCTCTAAATTTTACCGGAGCTTTATCATGACTTTTACTCGTACTTTACAATAGAGAACTTGAGAAAAAACCACGGATAAAATACGATATATAGCTCATAAAGCATACGACTTTTACGTGACTAGCACCAAATTTCTCTGATTGATTAGAATCTGATCATGTTTTTCTTTTATAAAATATCCGAGAATCTGTATTAGATGGAAAAATGTTTATAGGAGCTTTTTTCAAAATGAGCGCTCATATTTTCAAAATGAAAAGAGAAGAAATATTTTTTCATTTCAAAAATTATAATCTTCATCAACGCAAAGTAAAATACCATTTATGTAAAATAATCGATGCATGATTGATACATACCTTGCCTTGAGATTCAACATAAGGTACTGACATTGGTACCGATTTTCTTGCAAAGTCATCCCCAACAGAGTCAATATCACTAAACAGTTCATTGTTGTTCGCTTTCATTTGACTCGACACGTTGGCGGCAAGATTGTTATCAGGAACCTGATTACTTTGACGGTTATGTGAACTATCAGATTCTTCTGAATCGTCTGAGGTATCCATTGAATTTCCATCATCCTAAAAAGATTAGTCATTTTAATAAAATTTGCATAAATAAATAAAAAAATTGTATAAGCTGGAAAAGGTCACATTTGCTAACGATTTTATTTTATCAAAACATCAAATCATTCATTTAGCGAACTGATAAGTGGTAAAGTCAAATTAGTATTAGATGTTTATGGAATCATAACCCAAAGCAGAATGGCAGAGTTGTTGATCATATCATTACGCCGGGTGGACTAATGAACTGATATGCTTACGTCACTTTCATCGAGGTCCGTAGGTATAAATGTTGGATCTTTATCGTTATCATCATCATCCTCATCGAATATGTATGGGTCTGAAATTGAGAATGAGATTCATAATTACATTTTCAGATATGAAAGAAGTCGAACGGATATTTCAAAAGAAAAAACAAATGTCAACGGAGATTTGCGATTCTTTCTAGCAACTTCAGAGTTTTCATTTTCTTTCATCATTGCGATCAATCATATCGTGGAAAATAATGGTCGTATAATGAAAAGTTTGATATTTAATGAAGAAAATTTTTTGTCCTCAACATTTTCATGCTTTTATTTCTGGAAAATCGATCTTGTCCAACCTTTGAAATTGACTGATTTTTACAGTTTTTTCAACAATATAAATTGAATAATTGCAAAAGAAAATATTTGATATTCGTGGAGAAGAGAGAGAAAAAGAGAGAATTCTCGGAAAAAATGTGATAATGAGAGCTTTCAGCTAATTCAGTTCACTCTCAGAATCCGCCAAATGAAAATACAAAAACGATTTGTGTTTGATTCGTGAATTGATAACTATCATCACCTGAGGTAAACCACAACGGACGTGGCATTCAAAATGTTAATCTATCTCATATTTGCGTCATACTTTTTTTGTTTTCAATTCAAAAACTTACCGTAATCATTGGTCGCTTCTTGCGAGCTCGACAAAGCAACCTGCGTGGTAGCTCCCATTTGTCTCTTCAATACACTGAGTTTAAAATAAAATGAAAAAAAAAATGAAATTTAAAGAAAATAACTTTGCTTGGAAAGTTGATGTTGATAAGTTTTTAACTAAATCAATACATATTTTATAATTTTATCGACTTTTCTTTTTATAAATTCAAAAAGTATGGCAAAAATCTAATGTAAATTAAAGTGACAACATGGAAAGAAAGATTCAGAAATTTATCAATTGATCATGGTTGTATTTGCCCTTCGTAGGATACTATTTATCGATAATTGACCCGGAACCAAATGCACTTATCCTAGTTCACCAGTTACAGAATTTTCTAGTTCGGTTTTGCACCAAAATTAATGTGGGGAATTCTACTTTTATCCACTGTTTGTGTAAGATTATCACCGTCACAAAGAGATTTGTTTACAACATGATTATAAAAAAAAATCCGAAAAAACGTTCTTGCATAAATTCTATGTAAAGTATATTTGTAAATGAACGATTCGTCTATCATTATGTACCTGGCCATGTCGTTCTGTAAAGCTTCTACTCCAAATCCAAGTTATTTAGTCAGTTAGATGATTTTGCGTGCCTCCGGCTGTTAGGAACTGGACAACTGCACTGGCGCTCCAAATTGTCCAAATCCGAATGAGAGTGTAAGGTGGGAGGTGGGAGGAGAGAGTGCGAGTGCATAGAGTATACTCAATTGTCCCCACCCATAGTCCCAAGACGTTAATTTTGTCAAATTTTTCAATCCGCGGCATTGACCATTTGTCTTTCATTTTTATAATAGTCACAGACGAAAATGACGCAAAAAGTGATTCCTCTACGCGATTATCCATATTTTATTGTAATTTTTGTCATATTTTTATCTCGGTGTAGCAAAAATTAATATGGATGTTTCCCTCAACAGGAAATAGTCAAACAATAGTCAAACTTTCGGATTTCTACCGTTTTTTTATATGTTTGGTGCTCGATAATAAATGATTTCTCCTACAACTGAAACCTCTTACTCAATACCTTCTTAACATATACCTCATTTCACGATCTTGCGACGAGAATTCAAAGTAGCCACTAAATACATGAAAAAAAAATCTTAAAAAATTTAACAGGCCTGATATTGTCAGGAAAGAATTCAATTAAAAAAAAAAAAAAGAATTATTTAATTTTGAGCAGTTCTTCATTGTCAAAATGCAATTTTTCTGTTTCAAATGCCTGTTTAGTATTGTTTTCCAAACTTCTTCGGATTTTTTTTTTCTCTAGGAACAAAGTTTTCATTTTCGTAGAAATTCCTAAAAATCGGAGAGTAGGCGCCCAATGATTAGATGGTAATTTGCGTTTTTACTCATAGATACAATACTTACACAAAAATTATGTGAAAAAATGAACATTTACTTACTTTAATCAATCTCATCCTTAATTTATGATATCTTTTTCACTCCAAACAAAGTCGATTGTAATTTTTACCGCGGACCGTGTGCATGACACTGCCATTGAAACTACCCCTTATTATCCAATATACTAGACCCGCGCGCTTGCCAAGCTGCATGAAATTTATCCTTGTATCTTTTTTAATTTTTTGATATATTATATATTTGTTTTATAGGAAGATCCAACCGAAGCTCAATTTCTTTTTTAAATAAAACTCATGAAATTCATATTTTCAATGTAAAAACTCCGGTAAATTCATAGCAATTGGATATGCAATGGATAATATCAGATATCAATTTGTAGATCTCAATGAGACAATCAAATTGACCTATAATATATCTCTACCGTCAGCCCTAAAGCCTCGATAATTGACGAAAAATAAGGAGGCAAATAAGGAGGTTCAATCCAGCCACAATTTTTTCAAGATCTCCAAAAAGTTTGAGAAAAAGTTTGTTTTACTAACCATGCCTCGCGATCGAATATTATAAAGCGCCTCGATGTTTATCGCAGTAATACAATTCCTAAGAATTCTGTGTTTATGTCTGGTTGATATGTTTCGAATGAACTCAAGTGGCTTGAGCCCGTTGTAATCGATATCACTCAACGATTGTCTCTGGCACTTGTGGCCTTCTTCGTTGTCCATAGGTACCAATAACTTGGATACTTTGGGATTTTTTAAATAGAAAATTATTGGATATGAATTTTTGAAGATTTTTTCCCTTTTACGTCGGAATGAAAAACGAAACAAAATGAACGGGATAAAACTTGAAAAATTAAAAAACTTGGAAAAACTTGGAAAGTCGTCGTCCGGCGCAGTTTGTCATAACTTGAAAATGATAAATCATTCCAATAATATTGGAGAAGAAAAATGATATTATAAATGTTGAATTATTTAGTTGATGAGGGATTTTGGAGCGAAATGTAAAGAGACAGTTTTTGTAGCGGAATAAATTTCCAACAGAAACTGTCTTTTGACATTTCGCTCTGAAATCACTCATCAAGCAGATAATTCAACATTTGTGATATCACTTTTTTTCTCCAATATTATCGGAATAATTTATCATGAATATCAGGTTAAATGTCTGTTTATCTCAGAAAAGAATGATTTTAGAGTGAAATGTCAAGAGACAGTTTTTGTTGGCAATTTATTCAGCTACAAAAAATGTCTTTTGGCATTTTTTCCTAAAATCACTCATTTCTGAGATAAACAGACAATTAACATTAATTTCATGATGAATCATTCCGATAATATTGGAGAAAAAAAAAGATATCACAAATGTCGAATTATCTGGTTGATGAGTGATTTTAGAGCGAAATGTCAAGAGACAGTTTTTGTTGGCAATTTATTCAGCTACAAAAAATGTCTTTTGGCATTTTTTCCTCAAGTCACTCATTTTTGAGATAAACAAACAATTAACCTCGACCATTTATTAGTAAATCGTTGGCTCCTAATGCATATTATAAAAAAACCTAGTGAATTAGATTCTGTTGAACGTATATTGACAGTTTCATTAGTGCAGGCCATGTCTACGAACAACATTTCACAAAGAAAAAATATGTATAACTCAACTTTTTCTATTGAGACATTTTCTATAGGAATTGCTCAAGATAGATATCCTTTATTTCACCTTTTTTCAAAGAAAGTATAAAAATGTTCCTCATAAAAACTAGTGAATGAGGTTATTTCTTTTTAATGAACATTTCAACAAAAAAAATAAAAATAGACAGATGTCTTTGATTCAAATTAACCATTGTTCTGGGTGTAGGTAATTGTAACAAAACATTTAGTTATTTCCAGATTCACGAAACATACTTTATTTTTGTCTAGTCTACTTTGAAGTATTACACATGCTCATTTTTCGGTTGTGTTATATGACACAGGCGTTACTTTAGTATCAGTGTAGAGGGTCTCATGGAATGTGTCCACTCGCACTATCGGATAAACAAAGCCTCACATCGATATTATATCCTGGCGAAACAGGCTGAGATCCAAACTGAACGAGTAGTGATGGTGTGACCCTTTGCGGGTCGAACCGATAACTTCCCGACCAATACTCTCTTCAGTATAGATTCAACGCGAAAAACCATAAAATCTGAGAAATTCATGCAAGTAAATAAACAACTGCTGAAATAATTTTGCCTAATACCCAATCAGAATCATGAAAGAGAAGAAAAACATTCATTTGCAAAACTCAATTTCTGTAATTTCCAATGTTTTCAATATTTAGAATTCACGAAATTTCAAATTAGGAAAAAAAATAATGTGATGATTTTTGAAAAATTGCTATATTTGACCGATTGGGTCGATGGCGAAGAGGAGGGGGGGGGGATTATGTGATTGAATCGATCGAACAAAAAAAATTGTATATTTGTAGATCAATTATAAAAAATTGATAATTTGTTGACATTCGAAAGATTGCATTTTATAAATAACTCAATAACCGCTGAGACAATTTTTTCCAAATTCCACTCAATTTTGAGTTACTCAAAGACGCATCGATTGCAATAAAAAATACTTGAATTCCATTGTTTTTCGCGCAGAAATCGTCGATTTCGTAAAAAAACGTCATTTTTTACGATTTTTTTACAACTTTTACTGAAATAACTCAAAAACCGCTGAGATGATCATGTTCATAATTTAATCAGGTCTAAGCTACATAAAAACACATCGATTGAAAAAAAAAAAACTCAAATCGGACCATTAGTTTAAGAGAAAACGCGAGTCAAAATTTTGTTTACACACACGCACACACACACACACACACACACACACACACACACACACACACACACACACACACACACACACACACACACACACACACACACACACACACACACACACACACACACACACACACAACATCTCTCCCAAAATGTCATGAAATGTTTCTAGGGGTCATAAAACGTGGAGATCAGGTGAAATTTCCATTTTCGATTTTCGGACCCATTACAATAACTTCCCTCTAGGATCGGGAAGTTAACAAATGTCGAATACTTCACCCTCTAATTAATGAGAGTACTCAAATAGAAAATTTAAAAAAATATATTTCTGTTAGATTCCGAGATATTTCCAAAAAACGGAATGCTGTACTCCATTTTTTGGCGAGATTTTATATGAATATCTCCGAATTGGGGAGAGATAGCGAAGCTAGTTTTGATTTGAAGGTCGTTTGTGATATGTATTTCAACAGCCGCCCAAGCGGTGTAGTGAGTTCGCTCCGCTGTTATTTGTTTATGGCTAACCCGCGCGATCGAATATCATAAAGCGCCTTAACGTTCATCGCAGTAACATAATTTCTAAGAATTCAGTATTTATCTCTGGTTGATTGGGAAGAACTTGAGCACCTTGGATCTTGGATCGATGTCGGGGTATTGAAACTAGGTTTGTATTCAATTTTCAGACCTCTATAGCTCTCACGGATCCTAAGAAATATGAATTTCATGTTTTTCTTGGAAAATTTTCTACCTTTACGAAAAAAAGGCATAGATGAGTTTTTGATGAAAAATGTTCGTAAAGAATTTTTTTTTAAATTGTTAATGCATCTCAATGATTGAGGAAAATAGAGGGAAATATTACAATTAACTTGGAAGGTCAAGAATTTTGAGGAATCAGAATTTTGCACCGAGTATGTAGGAACTTTGTGTTACTCGATCTTGAGGTGCGAGTTACGTAAACAATCTATGGCGAAGTTATCTATGAGCAGTTATCACTGTATGGATGCAAGAACAACAGATTTGAGTATATAATGCATCGAGAAATTGTTAGCCATCGTGAAGATAACTGAAATTAAACGAACTTTTACCAAAACTGCATTAGAGAATGCAATAATTGCAGTAAAATGTTCCCAAGATTACATATTAAATATCTAATATATTTGTTGTGATTTCCATGGAAATTTATAATACTTCAACAATATTTTAATACCGCGAGTTTTTTCAATTTATTAGACATCTTCCAAATAATTAGTTGCGTAGTAATATATTTCGTTTCAAGTGCTCAAATTCCAAACGTGCCTGTAAATGCTCCCTAAATGATCAAGATTGAAATGGAAAAATGAATCGGCCAAATTTCTCCGAGAAAATGGACCTTTTCTAGAGGGAGAGGATTTTTGTTGTCTGAGTGGTGATTTTATGCAGTGAAATGAGGGGCTATTATTATACCTGCGGTCATTTTGACAATCTTAGACCGATTAGTTTGGTGCCAGGTGCTCACCACAACTGTGTTGCCACATCTTAAGGACATACCATAAAGAGGGATTGCACTTGTGAAGGTACATAAGTGGCCTTTTCCCTTTAAAAATATAAGGGAGAGACTTTCATGATCATCATATGCCCTCAGTCTAGACTTGAAAACCCCGTTGGGTGTTGTTATTCACGTTGAGGGGAGATGAGAGTTAATAAGTGTGTGCGGATATTTTTTAAACTATGAGATAATGAGTTGCTCGGTGAAGATATCCAGCAAGGGCTGGTGTAGCTCCCAGAGGAGAATTGCTTCTTTGCCGGAGGAAACTGTCGGTGGATATCAGAGTCAAGGAGCTTGTGCTGCTTCTGCAGGGCAGATTCAGTAGAATGTTAAAATTGGACAGCCATCGTGATCGGTCAAGTCTATTGCGGTTAAAAAGGGGGAAGATACTGCAAAACTATTAAAGTATATTGATGATAATGTTATTGGCAAAAATGGTACCTTTTTTGGACTTTTTGAACAGAGGAAAGGTAAGATTGTAACATTCATGAAATTATAAAATGAGATGAATTTGAATTTTGAAGATATCTTCGGAGTGAAGAGTTTTATGAGAATTTACCAAGAGACCTTTTTTGTGGGAAATTTTAAGGGCTAGAAAAAAAGTCTAGTGATAAATTCTTGTAAACCCTTCCACTCCGAAGATATCCGCAAGATAATAAGCGTGGATTTTTTCAGTAGGAGATAAATAGAAAAATTTACGTGCAGATAATTTTGTGAATATCTTCGAAGTGAAGGGGTTTACAGAAATTTATCAAGAGACCTTTTTGAAAGCCCTCGAAATTTCTCACAAAAAAGGTCTTTTGATAAATTCCTCTAGACTTCTTCATTTCAAAAATATTCTTAAAATAATTAGATCGAGCGTTTTTCAGTTATTTTCTGTTATCACTCCCCATAGTAATTTTCCATTCTACCATCAAAAACATCAACAAAACATGGAGAATAATTGAGACTCAGGTCACCTCATTAGACGTCCGAATGAATGGAAAAGTTGTATTGATTATTGAACATCCGCACTCAATGGCTTTCGCTTGCGATATACGATCCACTCTTGATAAATGTTTTGACAGCCATCGTGAAGATAACTGAAATTAAACGAACTTTTACCAAAACTGCATTAGAAAATGCAATAATTGCAGTAAAATATTCCCAAGATTACTTATTAAATATGTACTATATTTGTTGTGATTTCCCTGGAAATTTATAATACTCCAACGATATTTCAATACCACAAGTGTTTTCAATTTATTAGACATCTTCCGAATAATTAGTTGCGTAGTAATATATTTCGTTTCAAGTGCTCAAATTCTAAACGTGCCTGTAAACTCTAAATGCTCAAGGTTGAAATGGAAAAATGAATCGGCCAAATTTCTCCGAGAAAATGGACCTTTTTACTGAAATTATTGTTTTTTTCACTAGAAATTCGGTACTTTTTATATTAGATTCTTTCTCAATTTTACATATTATATTTGAGGCCGCCCGCCTGTCTTCATTTTCGTAGACTTCTTGAAAATTCCCGACTGTCAAATTTTTTCGTCGTGCTACGGACTTGCGATTTTTCGTCCGCAGAATTTGGCATTTACGTTCCTAGGCAACGAAGCTGTCACTCTTCTATTACTGAAATTTAGGGTCAATTTCACTCAAAATTAGCCGACCAATACACACGAATGACTGAACCTTCATCTCTTACAGACCAAATACACTCAGCTGTATTGCTAAATGTTCATGCTTACTTTTCTATCTGCAGGATGCCCATGGGCTCATTCAATATTTGGACATGGATGGAACAACTGATTGACCAAGGAAATCATATGATATGACATAACTGTATAATTTGCATTGGCACTAGTTTATTTTTTTAATTGTATTTTTTTTTTTATATTTCAGTAGTGAAGTGGTAGAGGGTAACAAGTCGTTTTAACCCGTTTTTGACTTTTTAAGAAATATCTTTGAATCTAAGAGAGATAGCGAAATTTTTATAGCTACATTTCTTGTAGATCGCATTTTGCTCTACAAAAAAGGTCTCTATAAAATTTTTGTTATCTCTTAAATTCGAAGATATTTCTTTTAAAGTTAAGGACGGGTTAAGTTCACTTGTTACCTTCTATCACTTCACTACTGATTTATAATTTTCTTCAGTAAAAAAGTCATTTTATTCAATTCTTCCATAGAAAAATGGCTTGATTGACACTGTCATGATAATAATCCATTGTTCCCCATTTTTTCGAAAATCAATGGACTCAATATTGCAGTGACCATAAAGAAAGCGACCTCCCAGATGGAGCTAAGCTCAGAGCTAAAAAAGAGTGTGTATACTGAGAATTTTATGTTTTGATTTGTTTTCATACATTGGCGATAATTCTTCGATTTCACACAAACTAGAAAATAATTTAACGTGATAAAACCTCAATTTTTTTATTTCCAGTATGGTAGGTAATAGTGGTTTCGTATCGCCGGAAGATTATAAGATGTCATTAGAATATCTGAAAATAGAAGAAAAAATAGTGTGAAACTAATAAATTCCAGTTCGGCGAACTTGACTTGCGTCTCTCTTTTCGTAACAGTTTTCAAATGGAGCTGAATCTTATTAATTTCTATCTTCAAATTTTAAGAGCAGTTCACGCGAGTATATTTACCTGGAATGAATTTTGCCCAATTCACACTGTTTATAGTGAAGCTAAGGCCAGAACAGTACCATTTTGTCCAGATACAGATCCCAGGTTCTTAATAGGATGTCCTCCATTTTGGATTGTAAAAGTAGGGAAAGGTTTCAATGATTCCAAGTCTCGCTTACGTAAGCGTATATCTGGGTTTTCGCAGGTACAGTCTGATCTCAATTGAACCACAATGCATTGGGTTGCAAGATCTTCATTAAGTGCAACCCACATGACGGTAGTTCCTTGTGGACTCCTCATCATTACTTGCCGCTTCATATTGGAGAGGAATTGACATGTTGAGGAGTACCTCCGTCTATCTATCAATGTATAGTGAACCATCCACCGATGGGGATGTCTTCCATATGTATACAAGGGAATCACTTGCTCCAGTTGTGATCCGTCCGGCCCAGCATCCGCGAACTCGGCTGTCGCGGTTCTCATATTCTGGGCCGTAAGGCAGTTAGTGCAAGGTAATAGCCCCATTACCTGAATGTTCAGGACTGATAATGTGATACATACTACTATACTGATCATGTTGGGATCACTGTGTCATACACAACTGGATTCATAGCCCCGATATTGTGACTTTTATACGCTCTTGTTTACGGAAATTGTCTTCTTTATTGGAAGCGGGCCTGATAATTTTTTGGAGGTACGCATTTTACGACTCGCCTTTCATTTAAAAAATAACAAATAATCTTATCGCCGGGCACCGTTATTATTTGCTTTACTCGACACGCGCGACTAGTTTGGAGGTCAAATGCAAAGTCCAAGGGACAACCGGAAAAAACAGATAATAAACTAGTGGTGTGACAGTTATACGCATATTGTCGATCGCTCGCAAGGTCGCTCCCATGGTGGATGCGTTAGCAGTGGTGGGTTTGACTGGCTGTGATACGGTGAGCGGGTTGCAGCAACAAATTTCTAATAATCTAATACTCCTTTTCGCACAGGGCATCATCGTCCGTCAGTGTATCTTCTTGAGAAGGTGAGAGACGCATATGATCGCTACTCTCGCCGCCCTCGATATAAGACTCATGCCCTCATATATATGGCAGTCTATGAAAACCTTCTACGACATAACAACATAGTAACACCAATATGAATAGAACTAAATTTTCATATCTCAGGTAGATGACGCAGCGAGAGAGTGCAAGTCTTAAGGGGTCTTCTCAGTAAAATCGTCATGTTGATGACAAGGTACCACGAACATAATATTTGCACGATAAGCATAAAGTTTACACAATAAGTTCTTGAAAAGAGCGAAAAAATTACCACAAAAAATTGGTGGTTTTTCACCTGCGTGAATCTGAGAAATCACTGATGAAATAATTCCGATTAACGTGGGCCTTATGGACGCTAATTTTTCTCTTACCCCTCATACTGTTGACAAGGTTACAGCCAGCGAAAGAAACAATAGTTATCTATATAAAACCCTCAAGATTAATCGGTCCCTATCATAAATTTTATCACCAAATTAACGATAGAAAAACGCTGCGCGATATCTGTCATTCTCCAACATACGCTATGTTGATGCTCCATCTCCGTCGAAAATAACACTCGCCTGCTCGCCTATCCCTACTCGCACCAACTGGGGAGCCCCCTTAATCAACATTCACTTGTGATATCAATCGGAAATGTATAAAAAGCTGGGCCTTCGAAGGAAAAAATTTAGTTATTGTGAAACACTGTGAACAATGATCAGTATACTTTTCACCGCGATAGTTATCTTTGGTGTCATCAATGCCGAGGTATTACCATGTACGCAACCAATGAATGCTAGGAGAATGGCTCAAGCCCGGAGAATTTTTCGGCAGCACACTCCCGATGCGTATTATTTGGTTCAAGCGATACCTATAACACAAACGACTGCAAGACCACACCGATGGATAGTGTATTTCCGCAAAAATGATGATGCAGCCCAGTATCCAAGGACGATGGCGTTTCTTCGAGACTCACACGAGGCGTTCAATCGTATAACGCCCGCAGGGAGCAAGATGGCTCGACTCTCGATCCATTCGAATCCCGACGACCTGGCGATTGTAGTAGAATACTGGGTATTGTGCACCTGTAGATTGGGTAGGCCGCGACGAATGGTTAGGTCCCCGCAAATATTCGATAAAGTTTGTGACGGAGACGATCCGGAGGATTTGCAGAGCTACCAAGAACCGTCAAACAAGGACTGTCGAAATATATGGGAGCGACTATCTCCGGGATCTTAAGCGTTGAAACATAGATGACTCTATCAAAGGTCATATATTTTTTTGTCTAATTCAATGGAATATGAATACAATGAGTTTCATTCTACATTTTTTTTTCTCCAGGATTCCCGAGGAAATTAATGGCAACAACATGTGGAAGTAGACTAGGTTCGGATTTTGGGTTATTCTCAGTTTTTTGTTGTGTAAGACATTCGGATGTTCCTCAAAATGTCGATTATTTTTTGAATAATAAATGGAATATTTGTAGGTCTCATATAGAGATGGAAAAGTTGTGTATATATTTTTGGTAATACGATTTTATTCAACCATGCCAAAGTCCAATGAATAGAAATTCTCGTTCTGCGATGAAAATTGGAAGTATAATCGATCGAATCAATTGGATATGAAGTTCAGTTTTTGTTGAATATTTCAAAATCTTAGATAGTTAGTAAAATTTATGTGGAAACCTTCTTTGTAGCCCTATTACTCTTTAAGGAAGATCTTCCTCGAGATCTTCACATAAATTAAGCTATCTCTCTCAGATTACGAGATATTCAACAGAAACTGAACTTCGAGTCCAATTAATTTAATCAATATATTGAATGAATTCGATCAATTGGATTTCAGGTTCAGTTTTTGTTTGATATCTCTCTCAGATTTCGGGATATTAAACAGAAACTGGTAAATCCATATTGGTAGGAACCCTTCTGCAAAACTATTGAAGTATATTGATACTGCAAAACTATTAAAGTATATTGATGATAATGTTATTGGCAACAATGGTACCTTTTTTGGGCCTTTTGAACGGAGAAAAGGTAAGATTGTAACATTCATGAAATTATAAGATGAGATGAATTTGAATTTTGAAGATATCTTCGGAGTGAAGAGGTTTATGAGAATTCACCAAGAGACCTTTTTTGTGGGAAATTTTAAGGGCTAGAAAAAAAGTCTAGTGATAAATTCTCGTAAACCCTTCCACTCCGAAGATATCCGCAAGATAATCAGCGTGGATTTTTTCAGTAGGAGATAAATAGAAAAATTTACGTGCAGATAATTTCGCGAATATCTTCGAAGTGAAGGGGTTTACAGGAATTTATCAAAAGACCTTTTTGAAAGCCCTCGAAATTTCTCACAAAAAAGGTCTCTTGATAAATTTCTCTAAACTTCTTCATTTCAAAAATATTCTCAAAATAATTAGATCGAGCGTTTTTCAGTTATTTTCTGTTATCACTCCCCATGGTAATTTTCCATTCTACCATCAAAAACATCAACAAAACATGGAGAATAATTGAGACTCAGGTCACCTCATTAGACGTCCGAATGAATGGAAAAGTTGTATTGATTATTGAACATCGGCGCTCAATGGCCAATTAATTTAATCACTATATTGAATGAATTCGATCAATTGGATTTCAGGTTCAGTTTTTGTTTGATATCTCTCTCAGATTTCGGGATATTAAATAGAAACTGGTAAATCCATATTGGTAGGAACCCCACCAACAATTTAAGCCTTTAATTTTTACAACTATTCAGTACTTCTCAAATATTTCAAAAGCCACTAGCTCTATGAAAAAACCTCAAGATACCTTTTTTATAGCTCATGAAATTCTCTACGACAAAGATCTTTTGACATTTTTCTCTAAACCCCCTTCATCTCGCAATATCTTCAAAATAATCTTTAGAATAATTCTCAACCCCAGAAATTAGTAACTTTTCTTCCCGCACCGCCAGTAAATAATCCCCTGAATTCTCCTAGAGCTCACTAGATCCACGACAGTAACACATGATCTATTGAGACCTGTCAAAAACACCCGATGGCAGTATACTTCATGAACAACGACTTAGAACAATAGTTTTCTACACAAGAGCAATTTCACTTCAAATTCAGTTTTCAATGAATATTTCAAAATCTGAGACAGATAGCAAAATTTATATAGAGACCTTTTTTATGGCACTTTTTTTATAATCTACAAAAAAACGACATACATTTTGCTATCGCTCTCAGCTTTCGAGGTATTCATCAAAAACTGAACTTGAAATCCGTTGAAGCAGGATATTATTAAGTACACAGTTTGACAAATCGTGAGAAATAGTATATTAAAATAAATGACATCAATAGAATGCATGTATAAAATTTCATTATCATGGTATACACCATACAAAAATTTAAAATTTGTTAAATAATTTCATTTTTCTCAGTTACAAAACAAGGATAAAAATCCAAAATATGCTGAGTCGATTTATGAGCGGATTGATAGAAAGACGAAATTCAAATCAACCCGTAACAAGAATAATAGTTGGAAAACGAAAAATAATCACCGGATACTTGGGACAGGCTCTTGATTCCGTAGGGAGGATTGGGACCCGTGGGATTATTTTTTCATCCAAATTTCGGCCAATAAAATTGTATCAATGGTGCAATTCTATTGGCTGAAATTTGGATGGAAAAAGTAATCATCATAATTTGGAGTGAGTGCTGCGAGAAGGAAAAACTTGAGCTCATTTCTGATACGGCTTGTAACACATACAATGAACCAGGAATTCTATCAGAATAGTCCCTCCTACAATATCAGTATCGAATGCAACAAAATTAATTTTACATCCTTGGGGGGTTGTCGGTCCAAAATCGCTTTTGACCCTCTTCAAACTAAGAGTATTATAGTCGTACACTCCACCGGTCCGAGCGTAATGGGCTAGCCAACGGTGAGGATTCTTTCCACCTCGGTAGATTGGCTGGAATTGCAACAGTGTATATCCAGTGGGTGCTGCTTGGTTTAAAATTTTTTTTGCCAATCGCCTCTTCTGATTCGTGACCTTACTCGTGCACGGCAAGTGGCCCGGACCGTCCATGTTGTATTGACACTGCAGATGATGACGCAAATATTATAATTATGATGTTAGGGCGTGTGTGGAAATGAAAGGCTCAAAGGGAAGCTGTTACATATATGTGTTACTATACGTACTTACAGAACACACAGCAAACACAAGAAAATATAACGTTCGATGAACCAGGTTATGTCGATTTGATCACTCCAATTTATTAGTTATTATGATAATATTCATTAACTTTGAGTATCTCACAGCGAAGAACTTACAAATCAGAAACTTTTAAAATCTTTATAATTCACATATTATTAATTTTAATGGGCTTGGAATATTGAGGTAACGTATACGTAGTATGAATAATAATGATGATATGTCTGGCAGGCTGCTTGCTGCTTGGTTGTTTGTGTGTGTAATGTGAGACACTCCGATACTACGCAGGCGCACTTCGGACTACGCATTGATTTCAAATGATTGACGTCGGTTAGCCTAAAGTCCTATTTAGCTAACTTGAAGTCTCGAGATCATCTGTACAAATTAATAATCTAGGTATTCTATACAACATTCGATGACGTTATTAACGACAAGTTAATTAAATCCACTTCTGAAGTAGTACGCCTAACTGACTTTCTTATGGTGGGTTTTCACTCATCGTGCAGAGCCAATCACCATTCTCTATTACTTGAAATAGAGAACGGTGATTGGCTCCACAAATGAGTCAAAACCTCCATTATGCATGTAATCAGTTAGTATTTCTCTTAGATCCCAGGATATTTTTCAAAACGTAACTCAAGTTTTTCTAAAAATCATATTTTTATCGATTGGATTTCAACTTCAGTTTTTCATGAATATTTCAGAATCTAAGATTATTTTGAAGATATCGCAGGATAGAGGTGGTTTAGAGAAAAAGGTCAACAAATATTTTTTGTACAGAATTTTGTGAGCTACAAAAAAGGTATCCTGAGGTTCTTTGATAGAGCTAGTGGTTTGTGAGATATTTGAGAAGTGGTAAATGGTAAATAGTTGTAAAAATTAAATGTTCAGAGTATTGGTGGAGTTCCTATTGATTAAATATCTTATTTTTCGATTCAAATAAATATTTATATCTATGCAAATAGTTTAACAATCGTCGACTAACTGGCTTAACAATTAATTTTCATTCAGCTGAAAAAAGAGAGCCTGAGAAAAAAAGTATGCTCCATATGCTTACATCAGTTGATTGTCATTGTCATGTGTTTGTACATAGATAACAGATTGAATTCTGGTATGGAGTTATTTTTTTTTTTTTTCAGTAGTGGAATTAGAATGTTCAATGAAATACATGTGGAGCTTGTTAAGCTTTTGGATTGCTGTACAATGGGTAAAAATGTCAATTATTGAGAAATATTGAAGTTTTTAAACTGAAATTAGGCTGAATAATAAAACGATGTATTTAAAAATTTATTTATTAAAAAAATGGTAAGAAAATTTTATTTATTTTAAATATAATAAATTGATCTATTCAGATGTAGATTTTTTCTCACTGGTGCATGGGCCTTCTGTATTTAAAAATTTATTTATTGAAAAAATGGTAAGAAAATTTTATTTATTTTAAATATAATAAATAAATTGATCTATTCAGATGTAGATTTTTTCTCACAGGTGCATGAGCCTTTTGACGAGTGGGGCCTGTGAATTTGCTTCAGTTTTTCCCCTTTCCTGATGGAGGTACATGGTGCGACTCTAGAAACTGTTCTGACAGTTTTTTTCACCAGGATTAGGAGTTTAATCTTCTTCCTGTAGATGAATATCAGAATGGAGATGGAAGAACCAGACACGAACCAGATGAAGGTGGTCAACAAGTTGTCCTGATGTTGTGGTTTGTTCTCATCATCGGGTCTCTCGTTATCATCAGGAACTTCATCAGTGGGGTCGAAGAGCTCATCATCAAGATTCAATTTTTTATGTCCATTCACTTCTCTCCTGGTGTTGAGTTTGAATCTCTGATCTTGATCATCGATTGCATTATTGGATTCTTCTATTATTTCAGTGCGGTTTTGAAATTGGGTTATAACCGTTCTTCTCACGTACAATAATGTTCTTGTTGCATTTATGAGAATATTAACACTGAGACACATAATCACAGCCAAGAATCGGGATTTAAGCTGCATCCTACAATTTTCAGTTTCCACAATTTTTCTTTATTTATCTTTTTTTTTATGAATTTGTGATATTATTTTCTCTGCGAGAGTTTTGCAGCGGTTATGGCTATTGCGTCGGTAATACAGAGTCAGGCGTGACAGGCGCAGAATACAGTATTGACCTCTAAGGCATGGTTACTAGCTAGTAACCTTGCACTAGGGGATTAGTATATGGTCACCACTCACCACTTTATACTGTATCTGCGCATGACTTTTCATTGTCAAGGTTATAACAGTCATAACCTACAAAAGTGAGAGAAACGCTCAACAGTGAAAATATCCCAAATTCTTAAAAAAGAAAATTAAAAAAAAAACATTATGGACAAATTATTCTCAACGACGTGTCTCTTGGTGAAGAATCCTGTCGTGAAGGGTACGGAGAATGACACTCAGTTAAAGGGGTTGATGGGTTTCATGATACCTGCTATGAAGGAGGTTTTAAACAAAATAATTAGCACACTGGTTGATGGTAAAGACGATGAAATCATCGATCCAATCGTTGATGGTGACAGAGACGATGATGAGCTGCCAGCAGCAGATAGAGATCGAGATGGAGATTCATCGACATGGAGTCCATGGTCGATTATTGGTTTGATCGTCATCCTGTGTGGTCTTGCCTGCTGTCTTGGATATATCTTTCGGAGAAGAATCTGTAGAATCTTCTCTAAAAAAAGTGCAGTAATCGTGGAGTATAGAAATCTGGCTGACAGATATGAGGCATAGAGAGGAAATCCACAGGCCCCGCTCGTCAAAAGACAAGTGCCCATTCACCAGTGAGAAAACATCGATATCTGACTACATCAATTTATTATATTTAAAATAAATAAACTTTTTTTACCATTCTTTAAATGAATAGCATACATCGTTTTATTATTCAGCCTATTTCCGGTTTAAAATTTTCAATATTTCTCAACAATTAACATTTTCACCCATTCTACAGCAAGCCAGCTGAAGTACCATGTAGAGGACTGCTCTCATCCATTTTAAATCTCTCAGACTTCATCATCTCCACAAAATGATTGAATGATGCTCTGTCATTGTAAAAAACAATGGTGGTGGTGGTGGTGGTGGTGGTGGTGGTGTTAACCATCTCTTGACACTTTCTTATAGATTGATTCTCCGCTTTGACTATTGTCTGTGAAAATTTCAAGTATTGCACGTGTTTTCCATGAGTCTCAATGCAATGAACAAACTGTTGTATTACTTTGCCACTGACTTCGTTACAGAGAGTTGAATTGTCTTGGAAGATATTGCAAAACGTTTGGGCCTCACGTATTCCAGGATTTACAAAGAGATCCAATTGTTTGTGTAGGAGAATTCGATTTTGCTGATTACCGAGACAAAATTTTCGAAGAAAATCATGGGCTAGTCTCATTAATTCATTCATTGTAATATCCTCTTTTGCATTGAATAGAACCTGGAGGAGATCTGAACATTTAATTTTTACAAATACTTTCCACTTCTCAAATATCTCACAAACCACTAGCTCTATCAAAGAACCTCAGGATACCTTTTTTGTAGCTCACAAAATTCTTTCCAAAAAAGATTTTTTGACATTTTTCTCTAAACCACCTCTATCCTGCGATATATTTAAAATAATCTTTAAAAAAAATTATCAACACCACTAACTCGTAACTTTCCTTCCCCCACCACTAGTCAACCCCGCTAACCACTCAAATTCCCCCAAATCTCACTAGCTCCACGACAGCAACACATGAACCATCCAGACCTGTCAAAAACATGTTCTCCACCTGTTCTGTGCTCTGCTGTGCTTCCTTACTTCATTTTTTGCATGTCTGTGTTGTGATATGAATTAAAGAATTTCTCTTCCCCCTTCCAAAGCCCCCAAAACACCTCCTCAATCCCCAAAAATATCAAAACTCCCTGAACCCTCAGGGCTCCAGGGATTCTACGAGAAGCTTCTGAAGATGTTGAGAGTCCAGTTGAGGAGTCTGTTCATGCTGAAAAGAAGGCTTTTGGCATGCTAGACACTCAGTTTCGAGCCTCCTGAGGTCATATATCATCCGAGAAATCGATCGCAAAAGACTAGAAGTCTCTATCTCCACTGGTTTTCGAGAAAATCAAGAACAATGGATTCTTTGAACATTTTCAAAACTTTGATTTCTGTTCTTGGCTGATCGAACGCAAAGAGAAGGTTTCTCGCATGCTAGGCACTGAGTTTTGGATTTCCTAGAGGCTATATCATCTCAGAAACCGATTGCAAAAGACTAGAAGTTGCTATCTCCACTGGAATTTTCTTGGCTGATGAAAGGGATGATTGGAGACTCTTCCCAATCAACACAGATTCATCATGTCTCAAGATTCGGAAAAAATTAAGCTATTGGAAACCCTTAACGATTAATAAATCTCCAAAAACTGATATGTTCACTAAATTATTTCATTTTTCACAATGTTCTTTAGATCGAAAGGACAAATAGTATAAAGTATTGCTGGAATCTGTTATTGTCAATCATATAATGATCAACTTAATGGTATTTTCTTTTCTATTTTTAATGTGAGTTGCGGGGAAGAACCTGTTTTTTTCAGGTGCAATCTTTTAGAAATTGATAAAAATTGAAATATCAACTATCAAAGTTTTTTTTTTAACTATTAAACTTCTTCAACGTTACTTCAAAAGGATGAAGGAAAAATTTTTGCAAAATCTATACGAAGAGGGCTAAGTAAATGGATCTATGAAAATCGGAGAAAACGGAAGAGATTATTACACGTGTACTCTGAACTGTGGCAACAGTGTCGGAGGCAAGAGTAGGGTACTACAGCACTTATTATATACACCGGAGGCCATACAGTCTCTGCATGGCTGGAGCTGAGTTACTACTTTCTCTATAGCATTTTTTTGTGTTTGTTAGATCAAAAAATTAATTACCCCTCTTTCGGTACATTAATTAGCAATCACTAGAGTAGTGTTTTGATGTGTTATATACACTCCTAATTTATCCCCTTAACATGGAGGCTTGGGCGCCTGTTCAATATACGGAGGCGAATATGATAGCTGTGCAAATATATATATATATATATATATATATATATATATATATATATATATATATATATATATATAAGATTTTTTTATCTAAAAATCTTTTGTTATGAAATTCAAATGATATTCAATACATTAAATTCCTTTTTATACGAATAAACAGAGAATAATAACTAATTGCAACTCCTCATCATTTAAGGGGAAGTAGATAATTCGATTTTTTATTTATTTATATTCATATTGAATAAAAATAATGTAGATATATAAATAAAGAATCAAAGGTAGTAGTACTTCACTGAAAAAGGCGTTGGTTGGAGCCTTTCTCCATATCATAAAAGTGATAGCGTAGAAGTCTACGGCAAAAATGAAACTTTTCAAAAAATAACAGAATTAGGCAATGTATGTTAAAAAAAAAACAATATATGTTGGAAAAGTTAAATATCTTACATATACCCTTAGCATAAGCTTCAAAATCGAAGCCTGCAAACCATACGCGCGCGAAGCGCGCGTACCTATCTAGTGTTTAATATAAAAAAACATCAAGGGAGAACAGTTAATTTTGTTAATGACTGTAAAAATCTCGGCAACTCTTATGATGGATTAATTATGATGTTAAGGAAATTAACGATACAGTAATTTCTAATTATGGTTAATATTTATGCACTGACTGATTTTATGGACGTAATTGATTAGTAATTTTTTAATGTACTTGACATTTTTGTTAAAAAAATTTTTTAAAGTTTTGGAATTTTTTGATTGTTAGCTAGTTTGAAAACATGTGCAATATAATGCATATTTGTCTAATGATCCAGACATTTAATTGATAATTCTGGTGGTTAGTTTTTTATTGGTTTCACCAGATGGCTCTGATGTTTCGCTTTCTTCGATTTCTGACATCTGAACCCAACGGTATGTTGTTTACAATGGTCTCACAATTTTATCATCATTTTCAGTACCCTTCACATAGAATGGACATTTAGTTAGTTTTTATTGTTCACTATAATGTTATTTTTTATTCAAAACATGAATTTCATTTTCATAAAGTTTTCTTTATCAGTTTGGATCATTGATATCTATGCATTGTATTTTCTAGGTTAGAAGAGGCCAATGACATGTATTTTTACTGTCTTGTATAATTGTTGGTTATTTTTGTTCTGCTCCCTTTACATTCAATGGGATTTAGGTAAATTATGAAATTCTGTCGTTTATTTTGTTATTTTAATTTTTTTCAGAATGATATATAGATAGACTTGATTTGTAAAATAATTATAATTTTTTGTTAATTTTTCGCAGAACAATAAAATATTGCCCTGATGATGGACACATATAGTGTCCGAAACGTTGGCATCTTTCAATGAAATGAATTGTCTTTAATATTCATTTTCAATTCTTTAACTGGTTTTTGTGATCGCTATATGGCCGTAGGAGAGTTTTAAGTGAATTAATGGAAAGCGATTGGAATTAATATCATGAAAAAAAAATAATATTTAATTCTGGAATTTTCTGTTTGGTTTTTGAAAATGATTCAGAGACCGGAGATGTGACGAGGGGGAGTTTTCATGTTGATGGGTTGATGGGTGGATATCAGGCCTACTGAACCAAGTGGAAAAAACCAAGAAAAAAACAAAAAAAAATAATATTTAATTCTGGAATATTCTGTTTGATTTTTGAAAATGATTCAGTGATCGGAGATGTGACGAGGGGGAGTTTTCATGTTGATGGGTCAATGGGTGGATATCAGGCCTACTGAACCAGGTGAAAAAAACCAAAAAAAAAACAAAAAAAATAATATTTAATTCTGGAATTTTCTTTTTTATTTGTGAAAATGATTCAGAGACTGGAGATGTGACGAGGGGGAGTTTTCATGTTGGTGGGTTGATGAGTGGATATCAGGCCTACTGAACCAGGTGGAAAAAACCAAAAAAAAAAACAAAAAAAAATAATATTCAACTTTGGAATTGTCTTTTTGGTTTTTGAAAATGATTCAGGGACCGGAGATGTGACGAGGGGGAGTTTTCATGTTGATGGGTCGATAGGTAGGTGAAAAAAACTAAAAAAAAAAACAAACCAAAAAATCAAATATTTTGTAATTACCGTATGGATTTTTAGAAATAATTCGCGGTGTGAGGGAGTGAGAAGGCGTACTTTCATTGGTGGATACGAACTTGATAGATAGCACCAGTGAAAAAAAAAATTATTCAGTTTTGAATTTATGTTTTTGAAAAATAATTCCCAGCATTAGAGGGCGAAAAAAGGGGTGGGGGGGCTATGGTTGGTATGTGCCGATAATCAGTCCTAAAAAACCCAAAAAATTGAAGAAAAAAAAAAATCATAAAAACTAGTACGAATGAAAAAAAACATGACAAGTCAGACATATTTTTTTAAAAAATCAAAAAAAAAGTTGTCCGATCCCAAAACCGAAGAGGAACTTTATACTTCAAATATCATCCCCTTTCATCACCCCAAAGGAAGCAGAGTAGTTGTGGGACACCCTGTATATACATATATTAAAATTGGTATATATGTGGGTGTGTATGTGTCCCAAATATATCTTATAACTACCATACATACACAGACACCTATATACTGCATCTACAGGGAAAACAATAACAATATTAATCGGTCAGCACTAAATAAATATCCCACCTCGGACTGCGAGACATGCTCGTGTATGCATCAAATATACGGGAGCATGTTTCGGGGCCACGGAGGTTGGATGAAATAGGATAAAAAAGAAAAGGAAAAAATAATAATAATAATAATAATAATCCACGTTATTTTAACTTTTAACTCACCATAAATTCGAGGAATAAACACACTCTTGTAAGGATACATTACCATCACCGTTGACAGCGGACCAAACAGTAGCGCAGCGAAGCCGGAAAAAAAAAACGAAAAACCCATTGCATCATCCAATAGATCCAACACAGAAACCTGGGCTTCGCATACCATACCTAACTCCTCATTTCCTGATCTGTCACATACAAAAACACCCCCCCCCCCCCTTTACACACAATAATCACAAAAAAAGAAAAAAGGAAGAAGACGCAAATACAATAAAAAATTACCCACAGACCTGACACACTTAACACAAGACAATCACGCAACCGTTGACAATGCGACTAGACCGCCGGCACAGGAAAGAATAGGCGATAACGGAGCAAAGGAATGCAGTAACCCCTGCATCAGCACATTAAATACGATAGCAAATACCGAATCAAGCCGAGCGGCAGCGTGAAGTATCTAACCTTTCTCTTTTCATAATATACACTGCCTATACTTTAATGCCTCAAGATTGATTTCACAATGCCTCAGGATTGATTTCACAAAAAAAAAAAAAAAAAAAAAAAAAAAAACAAAAACCAAAACAAAAACCTATGTAATGAAAAATAACAATCTTGAGCGGGGGCTGTAATGTCCGCCATAATTCACATGTCGGTATTTATGTATGTAAATACGTAGATCTCGTTTTCAATATTAAAAATCCTAAATATTAAAAAATTAAGAAAACTTATTCGTGAACCAGAACTAAAGTTTTATGCACCGAGCGCCCACCTAAAGAATGATGACACTTCAAATTCCTGCAACAGTCAGTGCCCGAAAGTCGTCTCCCAACTCCAAAAAGACTACGAACCCCTTTGGCGGAAACTCATGAAATCGGTCTTTCACTCCGGGCTCCTGTAAATGAACCGAAACTTGGCATTTACGCTGGTGATTTTTGTGGGAATTACAAAAGTGATCGCTCGGGTTAAGTGATTGGGCAATTGGTGCCTAAAACCGAAATTAGTGGACTTTTTCGAACCCCCGAAAAGGGCATATCCAATTTTCTAAACTTAGTACGCCAGACGAACTCTTCTTCCACCAAGTCAAAAGACAGTGGAGGCAATATCTAAACCTAATAAAACTTTTGCGAAGATTCGGAAGAGCTGTGAATACCCTCCAGTCTCTTCTTGAACGATTTAAACCTGTTAAGTTAAATAAAAATTTAAGGAACTAAAGATTAAGACAGTGAAATAAACTTTCAGTGTAAAACTCTTGTTGTTATGTGGATGAATTTAAATGACTCTCGAAATTCAAACTGAAGTGAACAATTGAACCTGAAACCGGAGATAGACAGAACATCTTAGCTAAATTCACAATAATCCGAATATCACAGACTCATATTGGCCGTACTGTAAGTACTGAAAATTCATCCCAGTAACAAACAAGAGCTTATCCAGGGATAGGGATTAAAAGGAAAAACTTCGATTCATAAAATTTAAAGATATCAGGAGAATCTCTTGTTCTGTAATTTTCCAAAAACGTTAGATAAATATATTCAGGATGAAAGGGATATTTCTCGGCATTTCCTATTATTTTTCAAATCCCTTCATTCCAATCCCAGCCTATTTCAACAAAAATAAAAGGTAAGAGTGACAATTCAAAGCGTCTTCTATAAAAAAATTTAATACAGGGTGACGTCGGCATCCACCGCACAAAATGTAGGGGTGTAAAGAGTAAAAAATTACGAATTTAATGCCGCAACAATTAATGAAATTGGTTAATGAACATTTAAATGGTGATGGAAAGAATTTTTTAATTATTTAGCCAATAATATCATGGAAGACGGCCGCCATGATAAATTGGCAACATTGTTTTTGCCGTGAGTTTAGATGGAACGTCATGGAGGAGTTGATATCTACACTCCCGGCGTGACGTATGTAGAGCCGAGAAGTGGCAACATCTCGCGATTCAATTGTCTTGAATTCAAACAAATAAACAAACCATACATAAATTTCGAACTATGGTAATAGGAATGAAATTTAAAAGTTGGGAAGATTTTGTTGGAGATTATTGATTGCAATGATTTAATCCATCGTTATTAATCCCGACTTGTCAAATGACAGATTTCGGTCTATTCAAAAACCGATATGATGAAATTTCATAATATGGTCTTTTGTTTTCAAAATTTTCGTGAAACTTAACTTATGAATTTTAAAGTTTTAATCACTTTTCTCGTCTCTGAATTACACATGAAGAATTCAGTGATGAGAAAAATGAATGAAATTCGAAAATTCATTTTCTTGTGATCATGTTGCATGTAAAAAAAAACGGATACTTGGAAAAATTCTTTTAAAATTTTGAAAAAACAAATTGAAATTGGATGAAAACTCTCGCTCGAGGAAAATTTTGAAGATCAAAAACCATAAATGACGTTTTTTTGGTCTAACACGGGGCAAAACAGATTGGGGTCAACTTTTCTTTACTTTTTGAATATCCCACGATGAATCAAAAGTCATTTGGTGGCTATTTATGCCTACCGGAGACTTTCAAATTTCAGTGGTGTTCCCCCACAAACCTTTAAAGTTGTGGGCGTTTCCACCACTCTATGCGCTTTCCCTAAGAATCGACCGTCCCCACTGCGGTACTCTACGTTCCATTGGGAATGACTTCGATTTCAGGGGGTTAACAACCGGTAACCACAACACCCAAAGAAAAGAGGTTCTGATTCTGGTAGAATTTTTCTACCTGACCACTCTCTACCTGAATCAGGTCGATTTTCTACCTGAATCAGGTCGAGGATTCGACCTCAATCAGGTAAGGTTCGACCTGAATCAGGTAGAGTTCGACATGATTCTGGTAGAGTTCTACTTGAATCAAGTAAATTTTGTACCTGAATCAGAACTTTTTTTTTTGGGTGAATAGTTACCTTCGTTGATAGTTTCGAAGACCCGTTCAATACTATTGAACGAGTGCTATTGAATTTTATTCAACGCACCGATTTTTTGCGATAGTCAGTGCATTGATTGCATCGATATGAAATGCACCACACGTTGCGATAATCAGTCCGTCAATATTAGTGCTATGAATTAATTATCGCGATATGAACTGCGTCAGAAGTTGCGACAATGAGTGCGTTAATTATCGCGATATGAACTGCGTCAGAAGTTGCGACAGTAGGTACGTTAATTGGAGCGGTATGAAATGCGTTAGATATTGCGACAATGAGCGCGTTAATTATCGCGATATGAACTGTGTCAGAAGTTGCGACAGTAGGTACGTTAATTGGAGCGGTATGAAATGCGTCAGATGTTGCGACAATGAGTGCGTTAATCATCGCGATATGAACTGCGTCAGAAGTTGCGACAATGAGCGCGTTAATTATCGCGATATGAACTGCGTCAGAAGTTGCGACAGTAGGTACGTTAATTAGAGCGGTATGAAATGCGTCAGATGTTGCGACAATGAGTGCGTTAATTATCGCGATATGAACTTACCGTCAAATTGCAACAATGAGTGCGTTAATCGGAGTGCTATGAACTGCGTTGGACGTCGCAACAATGAGTGCGTTTATTGTAGTGACATCAAATGCACCAATTTTAGCGATACGCAGCGGTGAAGCTCATAATTATTCCCTTTCCAGGAAGAAAATGATACTATTGCTCACTGAAGGGTTTGTATAGGATATCTACTAGCTCCAGATTCGTGGAGATCCTAAATCAGGTAAGATTTTGAACATATCTCTAAATGTAATTAAGTGAACAAGTTTCAAACTCCCTGGTTTTCATTCACAAGTGAGCAACTGCTCCAATGAAGCCCTAAGTCTATTCCCCAAGAGCTTTATTCACAAATTTGTCATCAAATTTTTCATCATTGCGCGCGCAGTTCACATGTAGTTATAACTTTTTATCTCCAAAAATTGTACCGTTCGAATAGCATCAAGGAGTCTCAGAGGAGTGTTAAAAAATTTTAAGATCTCTGATAGCGGGCTGAGTATCATCAAAGTACGAGAAGTAGTGTGCAATTTTTCTTCATTACATTGTCATGATTTTCTTCACATTTTACTTCGACTTTTTTGGTATGTAAAACATTTTTGACTGAAATTGCATGGTTTGAAAAGCGTTAGGTGGTCCGAAGAGGTGAAGATTGAAAAAAGTGACACAAAAGTTAATCAAGTGAGTCACAGATGGACAGTCTACGTAATTGAGACAGCTGCACAGCTTTTGAACTTTCGGTTTTTAAGTTACCAACTTTGTCTGACTCAGATAGATTATTGCTAAGTTAATTAATCCACATGATAAAAAATTACATTCTCGATGGTTTATATCGAGTAACCATTCTGTGGAACATTTGACAAAGTTATTAAAAATATTATGATAATTCAATGAACGACGTCAGGTACAAACTACATGCGTTCAGTTGAGAGAACAACGCGTGTTCATGAAGCTTCAAACTCAATTCCGGAACCAATGAGAATATTCATACCATCTACTCTGGGGCTTCCATTGTAGAAAATTGATTGGCGAGGGAAATGAAAAAAAAAATGTAATAATTGAACTAGTTACGTTACTTCTTGTCTCTTCCACAATCACATACCTTTGTCGTCTTTAGACGAATGATTCTGAAAAAACAATCGTCACCTGAATCCATTTGCACAAACTTTTCTTTTTCAAAATTGTTTTTTTTACAAACTGAACCCCAAATTCCAGAAATTTTTTGCAGTTTATCTGAAGCTACAACTGAACAATTTAAGAATAAACTATGCCTACCCCAGTATCTTTGAACTTGAGTCGTTGAAAAAATTATTTCCAATCGTTATTGAATCTATTGAAATCACCATACATTAAATTCAAAGATTAAGGAAAAATGGAAACTATTATAAAAATTTTTCAACTTCCTACATTTTCATTTCCCTTCATCATTAGTCTTTCAATAAGAAGCATCATTCATCTGACGAAATACCATGTCGTTCAATAAATTAGTAAAAATAATTTGAAATCGGAAAATTATTTATTGAAGAATTATTGAAACATGTGCCCGCAAGTGACAGAGAGACTAAGTCATCCAGTATGCTGCGACTGCTGTCGGAGACTGTTCCTTGCATGTCCAGAACTTGATCCAGAGATTTTATTTGCCTCGAAGAAATAATCAACTTAATTCAAACGAATGTTTTATTAAAATGAAACAAGCTTGATTTGATTCAGATAAACCATTCTTCTGGCTGCACCACTGGATCAATAATTTTTTGGACTTTTGAAATGTTTTTGGTTAAGAGTAATTCAGGGAAATTGACTCGCGTGCTCGCACAGATTATGCTGAGCATTATTTGCCCCAGAAAAAATGAGATTTCCTCACCCTTCAGATTAAAATGAAAAATCAAAGCCCATAACCATCGTAGCAAATGTAATTATCAGCATAACAGATCAAAGATTTCCTTGAAAATGTCCACCGTCTGCTGCGAGACAGAGTTCTGCGCGTCGAATCAAACTTGCTACGGCATCTTCCACCATTCTTGGAGTTATGGATTGAATGGAAGCCCCAATGCGTTCTACCAACTCTTCTTGGTTTTCAATTGGATTCGCAGTATACACTCGGCCCTTGAGATGTCCCCACAAGAAATAATCCAACGGATTGAGATCCGGAGATCTAGGACGCCACGCCACTGGGCCTCCTCGACCGATCCACCGACCTGGCAATCGCTGATCCAGAAGGTTCCTGCTTTGTAACGCAGTGTGGGGTGGAGCACCATCATGCTGGAACCACATCTGTCTCCGCACATTAGCTGGTACCCCAGCTCGAATCAAATGACGAGTAAGTTGATTTCGAAGCAGGTTTCGATAGCTCACCCCAGTTACATTCTCTCGAAATATGATTGGCCCGACCTGGCATGGAATGGAGTCATAAAATAATTATTCCGTTGAACTCTGACACGTCGCAGCATGTAATAAATGCAGCATGTAAGTAAATGTTTTTTTAAACCCAAATTGAATAATCGAAAAGGAATGATAAAAATTAATCATTTGTAAATGTTTTTGCATAATTCGACAATTGTGGACATCCACATGAAAAGGGTCCACTTTGTCGAATTTAGTTTCCGCGATATTCATGTTTTTGTATTCACATCTCCCATTTAAGCCCATGTTAAATTATTTCTTTGATATTCGATGGAGACGTCATTTTCTATGCTTTTGGTGTCATTCCTGGCTTGAAACGAGGGGAATCATATCAAGAAAAGCGTAGTATGCATAAGTCCAATACCGCCAAAGTGGGTCCTTTTCATGCGGACGTCCACAATTAGAGATATTGAATTCATACCCGGTGAATGTGTAGAATAACCTCGAACATGCTCTAACAATGAAATTCAATTGATCACGTCAACTTAATCATTATATAATTATCAATACGTACAAGGCGATTGCCGATGATGCCCATCCACACCATCTTTTTGAATCGAAGTTGGACTGTTCGATTTTCAACAACACAATGAGGATTCTCGTGAGCCCAAAACACCTTATTTTTCGTGTTCCAAGTCGATGTGCGACCGAATGTGGATTCATCGGTCCAGCATACTCGACTCAAGAAAGTTGGATCATTCTGATTTTGATCCAAAACCCATTGACAGAAAAGACGCCTGTGTCTGGCATCTCCATCATGTAACTCTTGAACTTTGGTGTAGTGATAAGGGTGCATCCCATCTTCATGAACAATGCTCCAAACAGCTTTCTGTTGCATCCCCAGATGTGCTGCTACACGACGTGTGGATAGTGATCCGTCATCTCTGAACATTTCCAGCACACGCTCTCTTTCATCTTCATCTCGAGCATTCCACCCACCAGCTCCCACAGCGTACGAGGACTTCCAGCACGTTGTGGTAGTACGTTTCCTGTTTCACAAAACCGATGAATAACCCCGAGTATACCGCGTACACTCGGGAGTCGTGCATTTGGCCAACTTGCAGCATAGTTCTGTCTTGTTAGATTAGCACTATTGTTCAATTGAGCATACAGGAACACGATTCGCGTGCACTCCTGTATCGTAAACTCGACCATAATGTCAACTAAAACTATCAATTGAATGCTAATCCATTAGGCGAGAAATAATTCTCTGACCTCACAAGCGACTTGGCATTCAATATGAATTTTTGTTTGGTTGCTACTTCGACATTCTTTTTTTTCAGAAAACCATCGTTATTTTGTTTTTACGGGGTCCATCCCCTGGATTGCTTTCTGTTACCAATTTCTTTATCCTGTAGTCAATTTATCATTTGACTTAATATTTTGGAGGATGGGGAACACGAATCCGATACCCGTATCACGAATGTGATCACTATTCTTTGTAAACAATTTTATTGTTTATAATACAATCTCGCGGAGCCAGTAGCAGTTACGAAAAAAAGTATTGATCAAAAAAGGTTTCTGATGCAAATATCAATCGATTTTATATTCTAACTTTTTTATCTATCTCTCATACTTATCGAATTGTCAGCGGTCAAAGTGGTACATGCATGCATAGGCGCACGGGTGAAGATGAATTTCAAGTACAAGAATGTTCGTTATAAAAAAGGAAACAAATTCTGTGGAATATTATTTCTTCGTAACTTTGAAAATTGACGATATAATCTCATAAGAACGAGAGGCGACGGCCCAAATTGGATTTTCGTCACGGACGCCTATGAAACTCAGTTCTACGTCACGTTGGTAGGCCGCCAGGCAGCGCTTCACAGCGCTGCCCGGCGGCCTACTAACACGTCGTAAAACCGAGTCTCAGAGGCGCCGTTGACAAAAAATGTCGGCCGCTTCGCTCGGTCTCACTCTCGCTCGACTTGCTGCCCTCGCCTTCGGCTCGGGCAGCAATCGTCTCACTCGTTCGTGAGACCGCGCTTCACGGCCTTATAACGAAAATAACCATTTCACGCGACATAAAATCTCAGTTCTATCACTGAAAAGTTTATATATCGTATTGTGCAATAGCTTCGTTTGTAGAGCATTCTGGGGAATTATTTCCCATCTCAAACTTTGAAAAAAAAGTAAATAGAGAGTTTTTTATGATTTTGTTTTTCTCTAACAATTTAATATTGGGGGACGAAAACCGGAAAGTTTCTGTTATGAATTTCAATGGTTTGCTCTCACTTCAACGCACCCAAACTCGGGAGAGAGCCTGCGAGCGACTAACAACATTGTGTAGCCCAGGAGCACCCCTAGTTAATTATGGACTCTGCCCGGAAGTCGAATGAAACTCGCGCTGGGCGCAGACATGCACAATTTTCCTTACGAAGTCACGCAAAGAACATCATTAGCGTTTTCCGATTTTTTTCTTCAGAAACAAATACTTGTGTGATAAAATTTCAATAGGAACTACTTCTTGAAATATTCTCCTGACATATTTTTACTGGAAATTGATAGAATATTCACTCATACGGCCCAACATCATTGTATTGCTTTCTACTAGAGTATGAACGTAGGTAATAGTCCCAAAAAAGGCAATGAAAAATTCATTTAGTCGATGAGATACAAACAGCATGCGTTCGATCGAAGAGGGGCCGACGTTACTGAGACTTGGAGTTCAGATTCTGAACGAATGGTTGGACTTGAATGATTCACTGTGGGGTATCCATTGTAGCAAATTGCTCAGAGAGGGAGATGGGAAAAAAGTAATTGGAAAACGATAATATTTGGCCAGCTATACTATTCCTAAACTGAGGAATTTCAAGTTATATTTCGAGTTTCAAACATGTAAGGGCCATTTCCTCGATTATTTATGGGAGGAATTGTTATCCATTGTACAAACTTAATTGATACGATTCATGAGTTTGTAGATTAACTTCACAACTTTTCCATATTTTTTTTACCTTTCGATGAAACCATCGAGTAAGTGAGAATTCCCCTTTCTATGATTTTTCTCTGAATATTTTCAATTACAATTTTTCGAGATATTTTGTTTTTTTTTTGTAATCATTCAATTTTTAAAAATAATTTGATACATTTTTTTTTGTAGCAAAATTCTTCCAAAATCAACTAGTGGTGCGTTGTTGGTCGCTCGCAAGCTCGCTCCCATGGTGTGTGCGACCCGATTGGGCCACACAAAAAACTTCCCGGTTTGGCTAGTCACGCCAACACCTCAATGAGATCCATGTCGTAGATTCCACGTGGGGAGTGAGATACATAAAGCTCCACTGGATACTTCATTAGATCTTAATAACCCGTAGGTATCCATTTGGGTGATGGATTACAACATTTGCTCATGAAAAATCAGTGACTAACATATCCACGAGTTCTGTCGTTCATGTTTTTCGCGAAAATTAGAAAAACTATTAGATCGATTCCATCCAATATCTAATAATCAGTGCCGAATTTTATGAAGACCTGTCTATTTATTAAAAAAATCGAATCGGGCTATTTGTTTGCCAGAAATCGTTCACGAAAAATTTCGCCACATACAGCAAACATACATATGCACACACGCACACACACACATGCAGACAGACATTTTTTTGAAAATGGTCGAAAACGATTCTGGAGTCCTTGAAACGTGAAGATATGATAAAAAATTGATTGATATGTTTGAAATTGATTCGTCATCCTCCACACAAATCAATATTCGAGTACTGAGAAATTAATTTTCAATGAGCTACATTAGTCGATAAGATATATTCCTCTCTTTCATTTTAATACACTCTCGATTTAATTTTTTTCCCATCTCCCTATTTTCTTATTGTTCTATCATTTTATATTCTACTTTTTTTTGCTTGCATTAGAATCAATAACATAACATTTTCTGTCATCTTTCTATTGGCTCTTTATTGAATATATTCAGGGATTTATATGAAAATACAAAAAAAAAACTAAAAATAATATCCTGTGAGAAAAAAATCACAAAAAAATAATTATGACAAAAAAAAAATATCACAGTTAAAGTATCACCAAATATATATCGTAAGAGCTATCAGTCATTTTCTTCTTTTCTTTCTTTTTTTTTTCATTCTATTGGTTTTTACGAGTTCACCAATCATCAGAAGAGAAGGGGTTCGAGCAGACTTAGTTAAAGTAGACGGTCATTGAATGGTTACCGCGTCCACCACGTCCACCACGTCCACCACGACCACCACGTCTACCACGTCCAGCGCGCCAGGATCGACGACTGTTCCCTCCGTTACTGCCTCGACCTATGTACAAACATGAATCATTATGAGTCTCATTATCTATCATTGTTATGATGATTCTTGATTATTGATGATTGTTATTGTTTTAGTTCTTCAATTTTCTTAACATGCCATCTACCACAAGTTGTTTGCATTTGAATTCTACTAGTTCTTTCATTTTCATCATTTTCACTTTTTATCTGTCTCATCAAATTTTCGGACGGTAATTCTATTTCTTATGAAGGATTATACGTGATAATTCCAGTTAATTACTCCCGGGAAAAGTTGTTGCTGATTATGAATTCATCATGAGAATTATTTCTTGAGAAGCAAATAAATGTTAATTACTACTTTGATTTAAAAAAATTAATGTACTTATTCTCTGCGATCAAAAGTAATTCGTTGAAATCAATAAAATTCGTAAAGAAATCGTTTTCTAGTCCATTACCACCACTATTCTCCCCGAAACTTGAAAAATATGGTATATAGAATTCTCCGATTGATGCCTTTCTACTATTCAACTAAAAATGTTAATTGGAAAATTGAAACATTTAACAAACTATACTGAACAACAAAAGTTATTAAATATTTGCTTACGATGATTTCGTTGATGTTGCTGAGCCTGAATAAAAGTACGTAACATTGTTATAAATTCTTGAGGTGTTCGTGGGCGCCTAGCCATGATTGCCTGGAGTAGCTCTCGTTGCAGCTGTTGTTGTTGCTGCTGCTGTTGTCGTTGGAGGAGTAGAACCAGGTTTTCAATGCCTGCTCTTGCTCCTGCTCCTGCACCTTCAGCCTGTTGCTCTTCATTCTGATTCCCCTCTGGTCTCAAGTTCAATGGATCATCATTGTTGGGATCAGGTTCTACAGGATCTTCATCCTCATTCGGGAAACCTAGCAATCTCTGCAGTTGATCTAGGAGCTCTGTGGAGAAAGAGAGAATGAGAAATGAGTGAAAAAAATCACAAGTTACTCCGCGTATTGAAAAATTCAATAGAAAATCCGAACAAATTCGCTAAGAATTCTATTTAAATTCTATTTAATATCGATTCTATTAAAAATTTTATCCAATTCCAGCGCGATCTTTCCCATAGAAATATTGAATGGAACATTTTTTTTATGGACAGAAGAATCAATCAATTTCAGTTTTTCGACACCATGTATCGCATTGAAATTTTTCTATTGAATTTTCTCGCCATAAACTTCCTGCTATAAGTTTTTTTTCGCTTCAATTTTTTAATGGAATAAAAAAAAAATTTTTTTAATGGAAGACGAAGAAAAATACAATGTGAAGAACTTCCAAGAAAAATTTTATACCGAGAAATTACTTGGAAAAATGTCGACCAAATTAACTGTATAGATTTTTGTTTTTTTTTTTTAATAGAACAATTTTCTATTAAATATTTTCAATGAAAAAAAATATCTCATGAAAAATTCGCTAATATCTAATAGAATTTACAATGAAAATTCAATAGATTTTCAATGGAATCCCCTAGCGAAATCGCTCTAATTTTCTATTGCATTTGTTACAATTATTTTGATGTTTGTGATACTCAATTCTCGGTGTTCACAATTCTCATAAACTTTTTCTTTGAATGTGTTGACTATTCAACGCAGTGAGAATGAGCGGAATGTGAATTAAATCGATAAAACCGTCAGGATGTAAACACTGGTTCTTTCATCGAAATGGCCTTCAGCCGCATTCTCCTGCTTAATCTAATCCCTGCTTTTCTTTATGTAAAAATATTAATTTATTTGAATAAATGAATAGAAAAAATTTACAATTTATGTCTAAATTTAAATTCGTTATTTCCGATTTATCACCCACTAAATACAAATTTAAATTTAATTTTACTTTCAATTTTTTTTTAATTTTATGATTAATTTTCTTGGAAATAATCAATTCACTCACGAATTAAAAGCGAAATATTTTCATCATTTTACACTGTTACTCACCATCGAATGCCTGAGCCATCTTCTTTTTGGAAATTTTTAATTTCCAGTTTTCGGACAGGATATTGCAACAATCTGAAATATAAATGGAACGTCTTAGGTTATCGAAAACATTCCAATGATAATGAATTGATAAAAAAAATTATTTCACGGCTCACAAAAATCTAGAATTCTCTACTTACCACGTGCTCGCGTTGATCCGAACGTTTGCAACACGCTAATAGTAGATATACACTAAATATAGATTTATAAACGTACTGTGTCTCGCCCGACACCAGTCAATCATCCATAAAGTCCATGCCAGGAAAGAAACGACATGAGTTTGAGTGGTGGGGGCTATGGATTGAAAGCTGAATTCGCGACAGTGGGGAGTACTGAGGCAAGTTTCTTTCATAGGGAGAACTATATATGCGACATCTAGATGATATTCTGTCATATCGGTAATCAATCAAAGTCCAGATTTCTTAATTTGGCAGCTCACCGCTGTGTGGCGCCATTTAAGTGGTTAATTCCGTGCTCTGTCTATTTGTATTGAAATTCTTATGAATGTATATATCAATGATATTTTCGGGGGAAACATTTCTTTCTTTTCTCTACCGATTCATTGAGAGGAACATTTAATTCATATATTATACTACGTGCTAAAAGTACTACTTCGGGTCGCAATAATTTATTTTCAACTTTCCGACAGCCTCAGTAATTTTTTTTGTATCAAATGCTTCTGAATGTTAACAAACTTCTGAAAATTCAGAAATTTGAAACATTTCCATTGCAGTTTTTTCTCCTTTTTTCCATTTTCAATTCAAAATACCCTCAGATGAAACAGTATCATTCTTTCATCATTCCTCCGAAATGTATTGTTTTCTCACTGTGTGATGACGTTATGAATGACTCCTCAAAGTCTCATTCCCCAACTATAAGAACACAAAGGGTCTTTTCTCACTTCTTTTGAAGCATGACAAATTTTTTTGAATACTCGATTTTTCCACCTAGTAAGAAGTTACTAGAAAGAGTGAATATGCTTCATTTTCTTGAATCATTTTCATGTTTAACATGTATTGAAATTCAATAATGTTCAATATCATAACATTGCAAATCGCTAAATTAATATTGAATGGTGTCTTAATTCTTATAAATTTGACTGATATGAATTGAACATCCATCCCAGCAAGAACTTCAACACGTAGAAGTAGGATCTCAGAATCGATAACATGTTGAATCTGTTCATTTTAAATTCTATATGGATACTAAATAATAAAATAACAAATTCTCAGTGTTCTCTTTGAGGATAATAAATTGGAGTGAGCATGTAAGTGGCGAGACGCCGGGGGATCTATTGTTCTCTTAAAAAAAAAAAACCAATCCCTGAATAATAAATTTCAACTTTTCAATCCACTAATTCATTCATTTTTGTAGTCTTTCATGGTCAAATTGATATTTTTTAGAACTTCAGAGCCTTGCCTCTACACATTACAGGTATTAAATATTTTTTGCAATTTTTTTTATTATAAATGATGAAAAATTCATCTCAGTGGAAACCGTAGCAACAGAAAAATTATCTTCGTTGTAGGAAGACAGGAAGCCGTCTCTTTCCAACTTATGGAATCAATTACGCCATGTTTTGCATTTTTGACGCGCATGTTTTCTTTCCAGTCAGAATTAACTCAGATTCCAAGTCAACGCGTATTGAAATCCAATAATCTTCGATTTAAGAGCATTGATGATACTTGATATCGCATAAGACTTACATTGTGATCGGTTCGTTCACTCGGATCTCTATTGCAGCATAATAATGTTGCGAAAAATATCGCGAATACCCCACAATCAATGCCATTGGTTTGTTGTTGTACTCTGTGGAATATGTTTTTTTTCGGAAATCTATAAAGTGCATCCAGATAATCGGTTTCAATTCGAGTCAAGTAACCTAGATTCATACTGTCATAAATGTGAACATTGCCATTACCATCATATCTTGTGCAAACCCAATGCCCTACAGGTAAATCTCCTCCTTTAGGATTGCCCGAAAGTCCATCGTAGAGAATCTGAATATTGCTCGCGGTTTCGGGAATTTGCTGCAGATTACATACAAAGGCCCTTACAAATTCTACGTCTTGCGCAAAATTGAAGATTCCACGTTCTTCCAATTGCTTGTTCATTATTTCATGGAAGAAATTGACATGATAATCTTGAATATAAACCCCGTCATTCGTCACTTCCTCGCATCGTTCAACAACTATAGCATAATTATAATCATCGTCCCGACAGTAAATTGGTGCTAATCTACCTCTGTCGAGATTCTCATCAATATTCTTATCATCATCCGAAACATTAATACATTCAGTATCCAAATCCGCTTTTTCTGTAGTTGGCGAATTGCTAAATCCATCAAGATTTTGGTGGTTGTTATACCGATCATCCATAACGTCCATGCATTTGGTATCAGAATTCATTGTTTTCTTGATGTCATCTTTATTGGCAATCATCCTATGGTTTTCCTTTACAGGTTTCCTATCTAGTATTGCATAAATTGGTTTATGATAACTGAAGTATGTTTCGTATACACCACAATCAATAGCATCGAAATTAGCGAAAATTATATCTATTTGTGTATTCAGATTTGTCGTTACACTTGATGGCGGTAATTTTGTCTGTAATTGATGATGATTCAGATAATTTATGAGATAATTTGGATTGTTTGCGTCGTCTTCATGATTTACAACATTGTAATTGAAATCTCCGATCAAAACTGTCTTGCTGTGAATTGGGATGTTCTCCATAACATTGTTTAGAACTTTTTCGAACATCGTTTTCGTGGTTTTCGGCGATTTATAACCGCTGATTATATGATAATCATTCATTTTTATGGTGAATAATTCAAAGTTTGCATTCGCATTGAATTCGCGTTCAACCGATACCAATTCTGCTTGAAAACGGTTTTTTACATAGCAAATCAATCCTCGGCTACTCGAGCTGTAATTGGATCTGAATACAATCCGGTAATTTTCGATTGCTAAATCGTCATTTTCATTTGTTAGAGTTTCACTCAAAACCAATACATCACTTCGAAGGAACCACTGATCATTTGTTATGTGAATTAGCTTATTTTTCAAGGTCCCAACATTTTGATACACAATTTTTGGGCCATTTTCACACATTAAATTATCATACGATAATGTTAATTGTCTGGTATTTCTCAAACGCGTTAATTCGCTCAAAGCTATATTCGTTGTAGCAGCTTTGTTGGTTTGCATTTTTGATAATTGAAACTCTCCTAAAATATACAGACCGTTTAATGATGTTACTCTACTCAGAGCTACGTACAACATTGGCAAAGTTCGCCTTTCTGACTTGGTAAAATCCAAGCATATCTTTTCATAAGTTTGTCCCTGACTTTTATGGATTGTTATTGCTTCTGCAGGTATAACAGGAAATTGGTGTCGCATGATTCGATGTTTTTGATTATCATCAATGTCCAATTGGAGTGCATTTTTGATGATTGGTGTCCAGTTTCGATTAATATTTTCCCTTCCCATATAATCATGATACTGCCTTCTTGCTTTAACTCCAACTCTTGGCAATTGAAAATCAAACCATAATATAGAAGGAATCGTGCTATTTCCTTTGAATGTGATCAATTTCAAGACCCCACATGCTCCATTTACCAATCCATCTTCAACATCAATATTGTTTATTATCATATATTTTATATTGATTTTTAGTTCAAGTTTAGGTAGTAATTCAGTCGTGCTTTTTTTTCCTTGTTTTTTAATTGATTGCAATAGAAATTTTTTGGTTTGTGGATTCATATCTTTTGGAAAGGTATCTTCAGCGGTTGAAATGACCAACTCACTGGTACATTCTGCAATTTTAAATGCATTGTATGCAATTACATTTGCATTGGTTGCATATAATCTTATGGCCGTCTCTGGAACCTCATTCCCTTTCAAGATTTCTCGTGATCTGATCAATTCTATATCCTCTTCTGTCATGTTACCAAGCGCTAGATTATTTAGTGCATTTATAAATGCTAAATCATCTTTTTGACGCATTATCTCAGTCAATTCATAAAATTCAAATTCATTCCATAACGGATTGATGTCGAGGAATGGTGCTAGTTCATTTCGTCTTGAAACTTGGTAAACAGGCTTGTCTTTCACAGGTGGTAGTTGATTCAAATCACCGCACGCTAATACACAAATCCCACCGAAGGGTCGATTCACACCTTTTATTTGTCGTAATCGTGTATCGATCCAACCTAGTATTGTACAACTTACCATTGAAATTTCATCAATTATTAGGAGTTGCATTTTTGATAATTTTTCACGAATGTTATTGGCTAGATCACTTGATAATTGACCCATTTGTGCCCCATATTGTTGACATGGTAATGCAAAAGCAGAATGCAATGTCACACCATTAATTAAGAATGCTGCTTTTCCTGATGGAGCACATAATAGAACTATTATTTTATCCATATTGCCTCCAGGTAAATTATCGAAATAATTAGTTACTAACTGATATAGTGTGTTAATGACATAACTTTTCCCAACGCCAGCAGAGCCACTCAAAAATATTTTGAATGGGACTTGGCCCAATTTGTAACAACTCAATATATGCATAACAAACTCTTTTTGTTTGCAATTTAAATTTCTCATCATATCATGGAGTTCATTTTCTTTTACCCTGGCTGGACAAGTATATCTAGTCTATTGTGTATCACTTTTTTTTATATGCTCATTAGCTTTACAATTTGCCCCATCTTGCTGGAAAATATCAATGTTATGAGCTGCAGAATTCCCATCAGTTCCTTCATGTATACTTGCACGTATGTCATTTTCTACTTGTTCTAATGCCTCATCCATAGCTTCATCACTTATGATGGAGTATTTTGCTTGATTGCTTTCTATGATTTCTTCATTATTTTTATACACTTTTTCATAATCCACATTTTCTACCTCAAGTTTTTCATTTCGCCAAGGCATAAATAATAATATCTTCTCTCTATAATAGTTTGCTGGATCTTGTTTCAAGCTGTATCGTCGGTATCTAATGACAGCTGTATGTAGTCGAAGCTTATACGCTCTATCCTCATCATCATCGTCATTTTCATCATCATCTTTTGACGGTTTTTTTTTGCATGCTTGATAATTCGCCGCATAATCAGCAAGACAAATATTATCAAGCTTCCTTTCTCTTCTACTATATTTATCAAATATATCAGCCATGAATATTTCAGTAGAGTCTTTATCAAGTTTTTTCAGGTTTTCATCAGTTTTCAATATACGAACACGTTCTGTTATTGGCCCTGTGTTAATGAATATTGTCTTTCTACTTTTTTTTGATAACGACAATTGCAGAGCGTGATACGCTGCCTCTTGGGATGACATTAAGTTACCGTTGAGAAATACATTTGCAATCTTTCGAAATTTCTCTTTAACACTATTATTGTTATTATCGCAGTCTATCGCAGCTTCTCTCAATAATTTGGACAATCCCCCTTCGATTTTACTAATATAGTTAGTGACGTAACCCATCACGGCATATTCATCTAGTATAAATTGCATATCTATATTTGATTCAAACAATTGTAATATCTCTTTATTATAAGAATTAATTCTTACTTCTAGACTAGATCTCTTCAAGAATACTCGCTTTTGTTTCAGTGTGCTACGAATCGCAAGGATATACTCTTCTTCAGTCATATCTAATTTCTTCAAAATTTCATCATAACTCATGGAAACCTCTTCTTTATAAAACTTATTCATTAGATCATCAATTGATTGATATGGTTTTGGTACAGCTTCATTCTCATTTAATGGTATCAATATCATTGTTTTTCTCATAACTGGATAAGGGATATGGAAACGACATTGTCTCTTTTTTTGTCCTTTATAGCAACTATGACCATGCTTATGCATTTGCAATTTGATGTATGGATTCTTCTCATCATACTCACAAGTGAGAAAACGATCAATAAATTCAGTCAATCGATCATGGTCATTTATATCACTGTTATTATTGTATTTTGGGGCATTTTTCAACCACAAGAGCATATGTTCGTGCGGGCTTCCACGTTGTTGGAACTCAACACGTTCATAGCTGTCCTCCAGTACATATTCACCAAATATGCTCTGCTCCTGTCTTAACAGCCACATAAATTTCTGGACCTTATGATCAAAATAACGGGCGCACGTAACCGGATCATTCCTTATTAATTCAGTCTTGATATTATTATCCAGATCATATGCTTCTTTGATGGACAAAGTGTGACCCTTTTCGCTGTACTTCATTAAGGTTTGTAATAACTCCGGCCAGTGGCCTTCAGCAGCTGATAATGTTAGGAAGAAAGTAGGCTTGCCCAATTGACGAATCATTGCCAATAGTTCTTTCTTCTTATGCTCCCAATATGCCGGTGAGGATCTGACGAATTTTAACATTCTGAATCCATCATCAAATTCAATCAAATTATTCCTAAAATCAACATCTAAAGCATTTCCGGCATTGATTGGCTTATCAGCATTCTCCTTCGTCCGTCTTAAACATATATTTATACTCGATGAACATGTAATTTCTAAACCTTTTTTGGCCATGAACAAAATTCTCGAAGGAATACATGATCTTCGATCGTACCGTCTTGCTTCTGACTTCATACGATCTGAATAAGATATCCGTTTTTGTACATTAAATGAGTGCCCTGCAAATATTCTGGGATAACACAATTCATCCAAGTCTTCAATTTTATGCCAAGGCATTGGATGTTTATCCTATCCAGGAGCGACTATATTCACAACTGGTGCATATTTTTCTACGACTTCTGCATTACGGTCAACGAGTAAAACCTCGTCATTGTTTATCTGATTGAAATCAATTAATTGATCAATATTCATCTTATTTTCCTTATCATTGAATTCTATATCATTGTGCTCAACTGTTCCGTTTATATCCGGATTTGTTTCATTATCAATGATATTATCCTTGTCAACTATGAAATTTATCGGACGATCATCATTTTCATAGTTCTGGAAATAGGCCTCATTTATTTTAATGTCATACTTTTCATATAATGGCGTCGTGATCAAATGTTTCAATGCTTCACAAATCACGCCTGGTCTGATAGCTTCAAACATATAATGGCTTTTGTGATCAACGTGTCTTTTCAGTTTGATTTGAACTGTCTGCATTTCATCAAATTGACGTGGCAATACCTGTAGCATATCATTAATATCTATTTGAATATTCACGACACTGCCCTTCAGGCCTAATTGCGGATTCAGAGCATAGGGTTTCAGTGCTCGAATTTGCATGAAATTCAATACTGGTGCCACCATTCTTTCCTCAAGATCAGACAATTCTCGGACAGATTTTGGGACTTGTATGAATTGGAGACCATTACTTGTTGATAACTTGTGTACTTTACCAAGATATGCAGCATTTTTGCACGTGTTGCATATGAAACCTGATGGGAAATTATTGATTTGTGCTAAGAAAGGACCACCACTTTTACCAATAATTTTTTTTTCATTCAATTTCACAACAGAACATCTGAAAAAAAGGCCTTCGCAACAACAGCACACGAATGAGGCTGTTTCTGCACGAAATTGGATAAATTTCAGTTGAACTTTTGCCTTTGGATCTGTATCTTGATTTCTCACTAAAAGATTATTGAGATTTTCGCGAAAATTCAATACATCAATTGCTCTTTTCTCTCTTTGAAAGTTTGCATTTTTCTTCAATTCTCGGGCTCGAAAACGCTCATTTGTTCGTTTCTTCTTTATTCTTTGGATATTCAACATTCTCTCTCGCTTTTTATATCCTTTCATGCAGCGAATTTTCTTCATTCGTTTCTGGGTCTCTTTTCTTTCTGCTTTTCTATAGATGTTATTGGATCGCAACTTCTTATTTCGCTCAATATTCCGCGAAATTTCGTTCTTATAGTGCTTTGAACAATTCCTCAACAATTTGTTCCTCGCAACATTTAGTGCTAACTCTCGTGATTTGTAAGCTTTATTTTGTCGAAGAATGCGATTTCTCTTGAGATTATTGGAAATTTCATTCTCTACATATTGTATATTTTGACGTAGAACAATATTCCTTCCAATGTTGTTTCTACGTTCATTGTTTATATATTTTTCACGCTGTCGAATGATCATCATTCTGACTCGGTTTTTGCTACGTTCAACTTGTCTGAAGACACTTTCTCCTCGCTTACGTTCAATATATTTTCTGTTTTTATCATTCTCATTTCTTCTAAATTCTTCATTTTGCCTCTTAGATTTCATGTATTTTCTCTTCTTTTCATTTGCTTTTTTCTTGAATTTATCATTTTGTTGTTTACGTTGTACTCGTTTCTTGTTCTGTTCATTCTCTCTAAAGGCATTATTCATTCGTGAGTGTTGGTTTCTGGTACGATTCTGTTCTCTTTCTAATTTTTTGTAGAATGGATCAGAACGTTTGATTCTCATCTGCTCTTTATTTTTTTGCCTCTTATTCTTCTTTGTTTCATTCTTTTTATCATGTTGTTCTTGACAACATGCTGATTCATCCAAACTTGATGGATGAATCATGCCCTTTTTTGCATTTTTACGACGTACATTTTTTTTCTTCATGGCTATTTCTCGTTTCGATCGTCGCTTAGACCTCATTTTCTCCGAGAAATTCTTCTGCTCTTTTCTCGTCGAGTTTTTGTCACCAATGGCCGACGATTTCTCTTATTATGTTGAATCTGATCTCACACGATGCAGAAATCAAATTCCAAATCGATTTTCAAATTGGGCCTGAACTCTAATTTTGTGTCGCCTGTGGCAAACAATTACTCTTATTTTTATCGATTGTCGCCAATGGCCGACAATTCTTCTTGTTATGTTCAGTCTGGTGTCGCACGTAGCAGACAATTCTCTAATTTTCACTGAACTCCCAATTTCGTGTCGCCTGTAGCAAACAATTACTCTTATTTTTATCGATTGTCGCTAATGGCCGACAATTCTTCTTGTTATGTTCAGTCTGGTGTCGCACGTAGCAGACAATTCTCTAATTTTCACTGAACTCCCAATTTCGTGTCGCCTGTGTCAAACAATTACTTTTATTTTTATCGATTGTCGCCTTTGGCTGACACTGATCTTCTCTCTTTCGTTATTGATTATTACAATTCTGCTGAAGGCAAGAATTGTAATAATGATTTGTAAGATAATTCTTAAAAAATCCTGAAAAAAGCTCTGATAACGTTCCTCAAAGATGGATCGATCACAGCTGATTATCGAATAATGGCGGATGCTCGTACGTGAAAAGTCCCCCCCCCCCCCGCCCCTGGCTATCGAAAGCAAATCGAACGCCAGACGACAAAATTGCGTACTGTCCTGTGCCCAATACCAATAATGGAATTTCCTACATTACCGATGCCGCCGGGTATTGAAGGGATTCATGATAAAATAATAAGTGTTGAATCTCATTTGTAATTGCAATTGCAACGTTGATGACCTTCATTATAACAATCGTTTATGGAATCCTTCAATTTAGATTTTTTTCAATTTTCTTCAAATGTTCCGTAGCATTTACCCCCTTTTCTCTCTTTCATTAATTCGGCTTCTACGCCGAGATTGACAAAAGTAGTAGAAAAATGAACAAACAAAAAAAAAACGAAAAAAAAGCGATATTTCTTTTCATCTTTTTTTTCGCTCCCGTTGCGCCATAGGGATAGCGCGCCGCCTGAGATATTCCCACCCACAATCATTCTTTAACCATGAAAATTACAAAACCAAGTCATAGAACAAAAAAAATGCCTTTTGACATGTCAAACATTTTTTGTTTCAAACTTTTCTTGCTAACTTTAACCCTTCTTGCAAGAGACCATTTTGAACAATTAAATTGTTATTAACAAATAGGCTCGTACTTGCGCAAAAACGGTTATCATATTCATGATCAGCGACCCCGAAAACATGAAGTCTCATGAAAAAAAAAAAAAAAAAAAATCATCTCGTTTTCCTGGAAAAAATGGAGAACGACTGGACCGATTTTCTCCAAAATCTTTTCCGATCTAAGCTGAAGGAAGACGCTTCGATTGCGTCATTGAAGACCTCGATCACATCATCCGTTCACGAGATAACGTTGGACAAAATTTTTGGCCACATACACCCCACATACACACACACACACATACATACATGATCTTGAAAATTATCGGGGAGTGTTGTGGTGACCTTGAAACGTGGAGATATGATGAAAATTCGATTTTCCATTTTCGGGGTGATTACAATAACTTTCCTAGCCCGGGAAGAGTGGGTGGGAGTGAACGTCGAGGCCTGTGACGCCTGCTCACGCTTGGTATCTCACGTACTCATGTTGTTGTGTTCTGGTGGTGTGTGTGTGATCTTGGTCGGTGTGCTCAGTGTCGTCGCCACTGCTCCTCTCTCCTCTCTCTCTTCTCTTACAGTAGGCTGGCTGCTCTCGTTCTCTCTCGATAGCGCGCGCAGCGCGGTGAGAATGATTTAAATGGAAAGAAAGAGAAATTGGAATAAGAATTAAAAGAATTAATTATCTAGCAGTGGCTCTGGGTGATCTGACTCCTCGCTGGGGTATTTTACTAATTTTTCCCCCCTTTACACCGCGGTCAGTACTGGCGAGGAACAGTGTCCTCACTATCCGTGATGAGATGATTGCGTTATTATCTCGTGGTGGTTTCGTCATTCGTCAATGGTCGTCCAATCATCAGTCGGCGTTAGATACCATTGATAAACAATTCCTCGACTTGGATTGTTCAATCAAGAGTGACCCGATCCAAAAAACTCTAGGAATCATATGGGATGCTCAAAACGATCTTCTGAAGTATACCCAGAATCCAATCGATCCCAGTGCAAATGCAACGAAACGCAAACTTCTATCAGAAATATCGAAAATCTTTGATCCCCTAGGTCTGTTAGGTCCAGTAACCCTTTTCGCTAAGGTCTTAATCCAAGAGTGCTGGAAGGCTAAAATCGCGTGGGACGAATCTTTACCCCAGGACATTCATTCGAAATGGGTTTCATTAGCACTTCAATTGCCACAGTTGCAAGAAGTTTCATTCCCTCGGCAAATTCGAATTTCTAACTCAACCCGGATCGAAATTCACGGCTTTTGTGACGCCTCAATTCATGGATACGGAGCGTGCCTCTATCTCAAATCCACTAACTCTTCCGGTGAAGTTTCTATCGAGCTCATCAGCAGCAAATCTCGGGTAGCACCTCTGAGTGGGCTTACCATTCCGCGATTAGAACTTTGCGCAGCCACCATTTTAAAGAAATTATATCTCGAAGTGAGAGCTCAACTCGATTATTCCATCGATCAAGTCTACTTGTGGTCCGATTCCACTATCGTTCTTTGTTGGTTAAAGAAAGCCCCGCATCTGTTGAGAACATTCGAATCGAATCGAGTGGCAGATATTCAAACATTAGGAGATCAGGTCAACTGGAAACATGTCCGATCAGAGGACAATCCAGCCGATGCGTTATCGCGAGGTCAACTTCCATCGGAATTCGTGAAAAATTCTCTCTGGACTTCGGGTCCTAAATGGTTAGCTCTCGATCAATCCCAGTGGCCACCATCGATCGAACCTTCGGGAACTCAAATTCTCGGGATGAAGAAAAACATTTGTTTACTCACTCAAGTCTCATCGGAATCTATCTATTCTCGGTTTTCAACCTTCGAACGTCTTATCAGGGTAGTAGCTTATATCTTACGATGGAAGATATCACAAGGTCCGCGAAATCGCCCCTTGTCTACCGAATAAATTCATGAAGCGGAACATCGCATTCTTCTAATGATTCAGCGTGAACGATTTTCACTTGAATTCCGAAAGCTGTCGACCACTCAATCTTCAGAGAATCAACTTCGTTCACCTCTTAAGGGAACTCCATTCGATCAATTGAATCCATTCATCGACGACAGAGGACTGCTTCGTGTGGGCGGACGTCTTCGCCGGTCTGAACTCTCGTACAATCAGAAATATCCCATTCTATTACCGAGTAAACATCCTGTTACGGACATGATTATTCGACAAGTTCATCAGTCGAATCTCCATGCAGGAATTCAAAGTACTCTCCATACAATTCGTACCAAATTCTGGATCTTAAACGGGAAAGATCAAATCAGAAGAATCATCCATCGATGCGTAGAATGTATTCGTCAGAAACCGAAGATTATCCATGCTCAGATGGCAGATTTGCCAAAATTGCGAGTTAACGAAGCGCCAGCTTTCTCACATACAGGTCTCGATTTCTTTGGTCCGATTCTCATCAAAGAGAAAAAGGATCGTAACCGATCGTTTCTCAAAGCTTATGGTTGTGTGTTTATTTGTATGGTTTCTAAGGCTGTACATATCGAACTCGCTGTAGATCTCTCGACAGAAGGTTTTTTGGCCGCGTTTCGTAGATTTATCAGTTGTTCAGGAACTCCTGAACATGTATATTCCGATAACGGTACCAATTTCGTCGGTGTGAACAGAGAACTAAACGAACTTTATGATCTTTTATCTTCTTCCGATTTCGAGCAAACGGTCGGGAATTTTGCTTCATCCAAAAGGATTGAGTGGCATTTCAATCCTTCTCTATCTCCTCACTTCGGAGGGATTTGGGAAGCAGCTGTAAAGAGCTTCAAACATCATTTGAAACGCGTTTTAAAGGATCATAAACTCACCTATGAGCAACTTAATACTTTGTTGATCGAAATTGAAGCAATCTTAAATTCACGATCTTTATGTACTCTTTCAGCTGACCCCAATGATCCTCTTGCTATAACTCCAGCTCATTTATTAATAGGGCGTCCGTTTAACTCGCTACCGGAAAAATCGTTTCTTTCAGTTCCAGATAACAGACTATCCACTTACAACTTCATCACTAAGGCTAGACAAGATTTTTGGAACAAATGGCACAAAGAGTATCTTCATGAACTCCAACTTCGACTCAAGTGGCAAGATTCCACAGCTATCATCACAGTGGATTCAGTCGTGCTTCTCATGGATGATCTGACCACCTGCGCACAATGGCCTTTGGGAGTAATCATCGAAGTCTTTCCTGGGAGTGACGGCATCGCTCGCGTTGCATCAGTCAAGACTGCGAATGGCGTTTACAAGCGAAATATCACCGGACTGTGTCTGTTACCTATCACCTGAATGTTGTGTAGTACCATAAGGATTCTCCTAATGATGTATTTTCAAAAACTGCTTCATCGCTTTCATCTGACATGCTCTTCGGCAGCTTTCGCCGGGAGCATGTTACATCGTAACACTCAAACGAGGTTTCGGGCGTTTACGCATGTAGCGATTATTGGGGGGCAGCACTCTCCAGTGTGGTGAGTTTTGGGGTCATGCGCATGCGTCAACGGCCAACCACATACTTGTTGTACATCTCTCACGGTTGCAACACGTTTTCTCTTGCCTTGTGCATAAGGATATCATTTATCGTATCCAATCAATCCAAAAATATCGATCTTATCATACATAATCGACGAGGTCGTGAACCTCAATCGTTTAGTGCACTAATTACGGGTTTATTTTAAGTGAATATTAAAATAAAACTCAACAATCGAACGAACAATACCGACAAGGAACATAACCGTTCCGCGTCACCACGTGTGCACCGTAGCCACGTTATAAAACATTATCATTCCTCTAAAACTAGTTTGTAATCAATATTATCATAATCAGAACGTTATCACATAAATAATACTAAGTGGATGTGTGTGAGTGTGTGGGTGTGTAATCGTCATTCGTAGTTAACGTATTCTCTCGTGTATCTAAATAAATCTGGGTTTTTTATGCCAACGGCTTTTTCCCAATCAAATTTTCAGTGTTATCAATCATTACCAAGCCTTTAAATCATCATCACCAATTTTCTAAATCATCATCAGCTCCAAACAAAATTACCGCCTTCAAGTGTAACGACAAATCTAAATACCCAAATAGACGTAATTTTCGCTAATTTCGCTGATATTGATTGTGGTGTATATGAAACATACTTCAGTTATCATAAGCCTATTTATGCAATTCTGAATAAGAAACCCGTAGAGAAAAAATTAAGAGTAATTGTCAATGAGGATACCAAGGGAGCAATGAATTCTGATATCGAATGCGTGAAGATTTCGGATAATTGTGATAATAACTTCGCAAATATTGATGCATGTAGAAATTCACAGACTAGGCAAATAACGGATACTGAATGTATCCATGCATCAGATAAAGACCAGCATATTGATCAAAATATCGACAGAGGTGGATTGGCACCAATTTTATGTGGAGACGATGATTATACTTATGCAATTGTTGTAGAACGATGTGAAGAAGTGAGGAACCACGGGTTTTATGTGCAAGATTATCATGTCAATTTTTTTCATGAAATCATGAACAAACATTTGGAGGAACGCGGAACCTTTAATCTTGCACAAGATGTGGGATTTGTAAAAGAGGCAGTGGCCCTTCTGCAAAAAATTCCCAGGAGCCTGACCAATATTCAAATTGTCTACGATGGAGAGACTGGCAATCTTGAAGGAGTGGATTTACCAGTAGGACATTGGGTTTGCACGAGATACGATGGTAATGGCAATGTTCATGTTTATGACAGTATGAATATGGGAAAATTGACTCAAATTCAAAGAGATTATTTGGATGCACTCTATCAATTCCCGAAGAAATATATATATCACAGGGTACAACACAGACAAACGGCTTTGATTGTGAGGTATTCGCGATATTCAATGCAACATTACTCTGCTACAATAGAGATCCAGGTGAACAAATTGATCACAATGTAGATCGTATGCGATACGATGTGTCATCAATGCTCTTGAATCGAAGATTATTGGATCTCAGGACTGAACAAAAAATAATTCCCAATAATGAACATACCAAAAAAAGTATCAATTATGATACCGAATGTATGGAGATTTTTGTTGATGATTGTAATAACATCCACCCAAATATCGATGGATGTAGAAATTCACCAAGTAGGAATGTTAGAAATACCGATACCGATTATATTTACGTTTCCGATGAAGATGAGAATATGGATCCAAATATTGACAGAGCTAGATTAGCACCACTTTTCTGTAAAGGAGATGAGTATGAATATGCCATAGTTGCCGAACGTTGTGAAGAAGTGGCGAATGACGGGGTTTATGTGCGAGACTATCATGTCAATTTCTTCCATGAAATAATGAACAAACAATTAGAAAAACGCGGAATCTTCAATTTTGCGCAAGATGTTGGATATGTAGGAAACTTTCTACGTAATGTACACGAAATTCCCAGAACCGTAAGCAATATCCAGATTCTGTTCGATAGAGTCATGCGTAATTGCAAAGGAGAGCCGACACCGATAGGGCATTGGGTTTGCACAAAATACGATGGCAATGGCAATGTTCATGTTTATGACAGTATGAATCTAGGGAAACTGACTCAAGTTCAAACAGATTATTTGGATGCACTTTATAGATTCCCGAAAAAACACATATTTCATCCGGTACAACAACAGAGCAACAGTAATGTTGATTGCGGGGTATTCGCGATATTTTTTGCTATGTTACTATGCTCCGATTTGGATCCGAGTAAACACATTGCTGACAATATGAATCTTATGCGATACCACGTGTCCTTAGTGTTGTTAAGTCGTAAATTATTGGTTTTTAATACGAATTGACTCGAAATGTGAGTTTATTCTAACTCTGATTAGCCCCTATGAATCTAATTCTACCTTGAAAGAGAATATTAAGAATTTGTGTTTGTATAAGATTTTACATACATCATACTATTTATTATATTTATGATTATTTATTGATGATTATTCATTGATTCATTATTAATTATATTCATCATATAGGGTTCATTTTTTAATTTTTTTTATGGGGTTTAATTATCAGCCACGTCCTCGTTCGTGAACCCCGGGTAACGCCGAGTGCTGATAGGGCAACATGGAAAGATCTTGAATCGAATAACAGATTTTCATGCAGATACCTTCATTTCATTAGTATGAAGAATTGATCACAATGAGGGATACATGCGTAAAAACCTCCATTCAAAATAACTTTTCCAATGAACCTCCGCTAAACTACGTAGAATCACATAGTCACTAGAGTTCTGCTGACCGAAGTTTCTTAGACGTGCTCACCACAATGAGTATCTTTTGCGATACTGGGAGTCATCAATTTTATGACATCGAAGCTGATTGAATTTCGATAAATTTTGACCTTGAAAATGATTCAACATTCATTCCATTCATCAGCCCTTACTGGATGAAAAATCGAGGATGAAGGGAGAGTTTCTCCTATTTTTAAACGAATTAAGAGTACACCTTTTATGCTCATGTATTTGGAAGTTGAACTTTGAGAAGTCATTCGTAAGTTATGACAGTGAGAAAACAATGATATATTTCGGGAAATAGATGGAGGAATAATATTTTTTTGACTGAGTTTCTTTTGAATTGAGAAGGAAAGAAAGGAGACAAAATTGCCATGAACTGATTCAAATTTTTGAATTTTCAGGAGTTTGTTTACTTTCAGAAGGATTTGATACCAAAAAACAAAAACCATTTTGACCGTTGCGAAACCGGGAAAAAACGAGGAGTGCGACAGTGTGTGCGTGACCCTTTGCAGGTCGAACTGATAACTCCCCGATTAATGTTATGTGATCCTTCTATTGTTCAGTAGCACTTATAACTATGTACACCTGCACGACAGATTTTACAGATTATCGGTGTATGTATTATATATATTTCAAATTCATTCGGAGTATCCATCATCATCCAAAATAACGTCACTCAGCGGTGAGTTCTCAAATTAACAAATCTGAATTTTTATTGATTACCGATGTGATCGAATATCATCTAGATGTCGTGGGTATGTATATTTCTCGCAACGAAAGAGAGAACTTGACTGAGTACCCCCCACTCCCACGAGTGAAAATTGAGGAGAGTGGGGGTAAGTGGGCCAAAACGACTCTGGTAGACTTACATATAATGGATATATCAGTGTATGCGAACGTGGTGATCAACACGTGCTCGTGGTAAGTAGATAACTCCAGGTTTTTGTGAACATTAAAATCATTTTTTTTTTCGGATCGGTATTATTATTAAAATATGTTTTTATAACCCAAAACATTCCATTCAGATTTCAGATCGGCTAAATTTGCAGTTGAGTAACGAGATATTGAAGAAAAGTGAAGAAAATGTCTGATAATTTCGATGGTGAGTAACATTATAAAATTTAGAAAATGGTCCGCGTTTAATCGGTGAGTGAATAAATTATTCTCGCGAAAATTGATCACTAAATTCTTTATCTGAGCGTAAAGGCTGAAGGCCACCGCAGCGAGAGACCCAATGTTTACATTCCTGTGGGTCTTATTGATTGAATTCTCTAGTCTACACATTCGAGGAAAAAGTTTGTGAAAATTGTCGACACCGAGAATCGATTATTTCAATGATTAAGACAACTGAAATCTGGGGGATCACACGTGTTAAAAATGCGATTAAAAATTCGATCGGATTTTCTATTAAGATTTTTAATTTCTTCTGTAGGAATTCCATAAGTTTTTCACATATTTTTTCCTTTTTGTCTCCCAAAAAAAAAAAATCAAGTAACAAGGAAAAGGAAATTTTAAAATTTATGCCAATATATAAAGTTATTTTCCTATAGCATTTTTTTTTCCCCCAAAAAAGTCGTCAGGATTTTCCATTGAATTTTTTCACTCTCATGAAAATCATTGAATTCTCTATCCGAGCGTGAAGGCTGAAGGCCACCGCAGTGAGAGACCCGATGTTTACATTTCTGTGAGTCTTATTGATTGAATTCACAATTCTAATTAGTCGAGGAAAAAATTTGTGAGAATTGTCGACACCGAGAATCGATTATTTCAATGATCAAAATAACTGAAATCTGGGGATAACACGTATGAAAAATGCGATAGAAAATCCAATCGAATTTGCAAAGGAATTTGATCGGATTTTCTATCATGTTTTCTGTGAATTTCTTGTTCTTTTCTACGTAATTCTTCGGCATAGATTCCATAAGTTTTTAATATTTTTTCCTTTTCGTCTCCCATAAAAAAAAAAACCAGTAACAAGGAAAGAGAAATTTGAAAATTTATGCCAATCTAAGTTTTTTTCCTATAGAAATTTTTTTCTCCCTGATAAATTCGTTTATAAAATTCGTTCATAAAAGGATTTTGCATTGAATTTTTTCATACTCGGAGTCAACTGCAATTTTTTTTACTCATCTTTTTTCGTCTTCTTTCTCTCTCTCTCTTTCCTTCTCTCAAGACTTGTTGGATGCACTTCAGAGATTGCTAGGTGTCGAGCCTGAAAACCAGGATCATGAGAATCCTGATCCACAGGATGCCGATCCATTGAATTTGGATAGAGACGCAGAGCAAGATGGAGAGAACGAAGCTGGAGGAGCAAGAGCAGGAGCAGGACCAGCTATTGAAAATCTGGTCTTACGCCTCCAACAACAACAGCAGCAGCAACAACGACAGATCCAACGAGAGCTGCTCCAAACAATAATGGCTAGGAGACCTCGCTCAGCTCAAGAGTTCATCGCAATGCTACGTGGATTCATTCAGGTCCAAGAACGCAAGAAAACTCATTGTAAGCTAATATTTGATCAATTTCATTGTTTATATTGGACCGTAGAATTTGAATCGTTAATGAAGAATTTCAACTAAATGGTAGGCTGACATCAATTTAAGATTTTAAATTCCATTTTTTTCCAATATTTCTCAGACATATCTCTGTTATTGGATGATTACATCTCCTCAATTAGTTGTGTTTTTAAGATCTTTAAGTTGAAATTAGAACAAAAAAAATTGATTTTCACTGAGTTGAGTGAATTAAACGTTTTTTTCTCATCTCAGAGAATTTCGATTTCCTAACAAAAAAAAAAAATTATTCGTAATGAACAAGAATCATTCTTCAATTTCCTGAAATTAATTAAATTGAAATATCACGCATAATCGTTTAAAAGGGAGAGAATTAATGTTCGATAATTTTACAAGACAGGAATCAACGTAAAAATGATGAAAATGATGATTTTCGGAAAATTAAATAAAGAATAACAATGATAATGATCACAAAAATGATTGATTTTGAGGCTCATAAAATGACCCATGTTTGTATATAGGGAGAGGCACTAATGGAGGTCAATCACGTAAAAACTGGCGTGGTGGACGTGGTGGACGTGGTGGACGGGGTGGACGTGGTGGACGTGGCGGAGGCAACGGCCATTCGATGACCATCCACTTTAACTGAAACTTTTCGAATATTTCTTCTCTGATGATCGGATAGATACAAGAAAAAACCGATAGAATGAAAAAAAAAAGAAGGAGGAGAGAAAATGACTGATAGCTTTTATTTATTTAACATATTTGGATAATAATTTATCTGTGATATTTTTTTTGTATATTTTTTTTGTATTTTCATACGAAGCCAAAATGTAATAAATAATAAAGAGCCAGCAGAACGTAAGGAAAAACCGTGATTTTATTGATTGTAAACAAAAGAAAAAATAAATGGGGAAAATGGAGAGAAAATTGGAGTGTTGAATGGAAGTGAGCTTGCGAGCGACCAATAATGTCGTGTATACTGGCCGCACCCCTTTTTTGATTTTTCATTTCTTTTTTTTCCAATTCTTCCATTTTTTTTTCCCTTCTTCCGACTCCAACACGGAAGCATCAATTGAAGAGGTGAGAGGAAGGGGGGGGGGGGGGGGTATGTTGAGAAAAAGTTTCAAAATTGAAGAACTGGAAAAAAATCAAATAAACTATTTAAGAGCCGGGAAGTTATTGCTGCGACCCGCTCAGCGGGTCATACCCACTATTAACGCACCCACCATGGGAGCGAGCTTGCGAGCGACCAACAACGCACCACTAGTTTATTTTTAATTTGAAATGACTCCAAAAGGAGGAATGCGTGAATTAACCATAAACGTAACGATAATTACTCATTTGGGCCGTGGGAAAGGCAGATGTTAGCCTGTTTTAAGCAGATACTTTCCACCTGAGTGGGTGCAATTAGAGCGGATGGCACTCTCCCGGGAGATATTGGAAGATTGCCGAAACGTAACGAAAGAAAACCTAAAAGTCCAGGGCGATCCATACAAACGAGTGGACTAAGCTCGTCTCCATGGCCTTCCAACTGGCAATCTCCAACATCTCCACTATTCGCAAAAGCCAGGGAGCGTGAGCATCTCAGCTCAACCTCTGTGCTCATCCACTTACACCCAACGGGAAACCGAGATCACTGGGAGGCACAGTATATCGGCCACGAACCTCAGTTGATCAATTCGGTCCCACTCAAGGATCTACTGAATTTTATTGATGAAGAACTCAAAATAGTTCAAAACGAAACCGGGACGAAAGAAAGATAAATTTTCCCGGACCCAAAGAAACTGAAAATGTTAATTTTTACTGAACTTTAGACTCTAACCGTAGAGAGGATTTAACGTCTCGCGACTCTAGCAATTGACTTCACATTTGAATTTTATTAGATAAACTCCGTCCTCCGGGTTGATCCTGATCCTGATGTTCTCGACGATCCTGTCGCTGCCGAGGTCTAGATTTTTGGCTGGACTGCCTCACCCTACTATGGGGAGCTAGTCCAGGGGAAGGGGAAAACGCGACTCTCTCGAAAAATACTCACTCTACTTACAATATTATTTTTATAAATATCCGTTGAATCTCAGCTTCAATTACAGGTGACGGAATTCCAGAAAATTTCGTCACAGAATGTATTGTCATATACGACCAAACCGCATGTGCAGTTGGACAACTACCATCGTCCTTCATGTCTATATGCCGTGTCACCAAGAAATACTGGATTGTCATGCACGACCAAACCGCATATACAGTTGGACAACTCCCGCCGTTCTTCATGTCTACATGGAATGTGATCAAGAGTTCAAATGGATTTCCATTCATCATCAAACCGCATGTTCATTACATCCAATTATTCTGTTTCAGCGTAAGGAATTCGTTTGGTTTGATAAAGAACGGACCATGTTATTTGTATGTGATGTTTTACTTACGATTTGCTTTCTCCCGACTCTGACAGGTTGGGCAATCATCTGCATAACGACAATAGCGGCATGGCCTTGGTAGCACTGGCTGGTCTTCAATATCATGTATGCTCTGCTCCGGCACAAATTCGTGTGGGGGCAGATTCTCTGGTTGTGATCGACGGCTTGAGGACAATCCAGACGGCTTACATTCAGCAGCACGACTGAGCGTCCGAATTATAGGATACCGTCCTATATATACATCGCAAATTGAGAATACCACGCCGATAAGTTACCAATGAGTAAAGCAGCTGCGATAACGTTCAATCATATATGAAATAATTATCAAATACTAGTGGAAGGCTTTGATAGGAGACTCATTAAGTTAATTGACAGATCGACTCTTTTTTAGAAACAACGTTCCTATTACATGCATATGGTTACATATGATGTTCAAGATATTATATATCGGACCGCTTCATACACTTGCAGGCATTTTGTGGAATGGAATTCCTTCCATATTCAACGATTCAGTTGAGTTATTGACGTTTCTCTTTACACAATAAATTCTTGAAGAGGAATAAGTCTTAAATGCTACAATCTTCAACACTTTATTACTGTGATTCACAAATTGAGCGTTAAAATAATTATTGTGAATATGTTTTCGTCTGCAGACTGTATGGTTCCGCTCATTAATTATACTGCTATCTGTTTTTGATAGCAAGAGATACTTCACGAATTCTTATAAATGTAGATATATAGTGTGTTGAGATTTATAGATTGATTACATGACAAGTTGAGAGGATTGGAATAAAGCAGCATATGTCAGTCTACAATATGCGTGTATGGGTATATTTTTATTTCATCGCGATGTCGCATGTACACATAGACAATTGTCCCGCTTACGAAGTAATCGTATGATGAAAAGTCCCCCCCCGATTGATTTTATACAAATAATATCCTGCACACTTATTCAATAACGAATAACTACGTAACTCCTTAAATTATTCACCACCTATCATTTCGTACGCGACTCTATGCACACTCGATGTGGTTATACTCATGTGTCTTCCATGTTTCATCAATTATTAACGAAGTCAATATGTAGCTGCTATATGTTATAGCTGCTGGTCAATGAAATCAAATTTATTAATCAGTGCAGATGGTGAATAACGCATGTTCATCCGTACGTAAAGTTTGGCGGAAGAAGTGTGATCTGTCCGAAAAATTACAGAATTTGTCTTACCGACTGCGTGTTGGATGAGTGAATTCATGGGGGATGACAGCACAATCCTAATATTTTCCATATTTTTTCTCTCCAATTGAATTCTATACCACCGTAAGCTTGGCAGGTAAGAAATTGATTATGAATGAATGAAGTTATGACGTATAGTTAGAAAACTGATAACCGGAAAAATTTGGAACATTACTCAATAGCTCCTACATGATATACATATGCATTATTTATGAGAAAAAAGCGCCTAGGGCGGGATAGTCTTGCTAATGGAATTCTACGATTACCCAAATTTGAAATTGATTTTTTATGAATTTAATCGTGTTATTACATGTAGTAGACAAATCATTGGGGAAGAGATAACAATAATCTCCAACTGAATGAATTTCATATAGCAAAAATTGAACCTTAATATTGAAAAAATTAATAGTAAAAAAACATGAGCGATTTTTTTTTCTTGCGGTGAACATTTGAGTAATCTTGTCCATAATCAATCCATAGAACATGTTCATAAAAAAAAGGGGAACATTGCCCATTTATTCACCATTTATGATAATTTATAGAGACTTGACGACGAATCAAAGCAAATTAGTGTCCCAGTAGTTCATGATGTGGCGAATTGGCACCTAATTAATTGATACGATGGAATTAAATTAAGAAAAATCATGATTTAAGGTCGGAAGTTCACGAAGATTTTTCGGAAAGATTTATTAATTGGAGGTTGGAGATTTTTTCGTGGAATCACGCATTCTTCAGGTAGTGGGTCATCATGTAAAATATAAAATTAGGCTTGTTATGGTTATTAACTACAGAATCATCATAATGTTGAACATGGTTTATTTGCATTTCATAGACAGACAATTAATTCTTCTGGTAACGAAATGTAGAATAGGCGAAAATAATCAAATTGTCTCATAAAAAAAAGGGAAAGTGCTATCAACAATCATTGTCAATAACAGAGTGGTGAAATTGAAAAAAACAAGTAGGCCGTCGCTCCCATATGACTGATGTTAAGAATTGGAAGAAATGCGTTACTACTATTCTTCTATTATTATATCATACTTCTCTCTTTTTTCCAACGATTCTATTGGTAATTTGCTTCCGGATGGATGTGCAATTCATTCTGTGCATACATTGTCTGTATCTCAGGAACTAATTGACATATCGCCTTAAAATTTTAGACAGAAGTCGAATCCGACAATATCAAGTACTAGTCAAAATTTCAGATCTTCAGTCCAACTTCCAGCCGTATTATAGTACGTATGAGCGAGTTTAGAGAATGAAAGTATGTAAACAGCAATATCTCGAAAATTTTCAATGGAAGGGTATATATATTTGAATTGCGCCAGATAGAAGTTATCGTCACGAACATAAAAAAGAAAGAATCAAATCGATCCAGTACTTTTTGAAATTTTGAAGAAAATAATTTTACACATAAAGTCGAATATCATGTGGCCTAAGATCATACCAAGTTTGAAGTTTTTATCTCTAATATTTCTCAAGTTATTATGCGTACAAGGATTCGAGCGGAAAAATTGAAAAAAGGCCATAACTATGTGACTTCTCCATGGTCCGGCTGAATTTTTAAATTGAAATCGTTAGATTTTTTCATGACGAATATTTTGAATAAAAAATCGGATCGGTCACATTGTTTGCGAGATATTGAAGACAAACGATTTTTCGGTAAAGAGAACTAATTGACTGATCGAGCTGAAACTTGACTTGAAGTTTGACATAACTGATACCAATCATGGGTCAGAATTTCATATTTTTATCGATAACTTTTGTCGTTTTTGCTTCCGATTATAGCTCTAATAATAGCAAAGTTTTGTATTGTGAACGGGCATTATCGACTAAGTAGTTCCTGAGATAATCAACTTCTTGTAAAAATATGTTTTATAAAATATCTTACAAATTACTCTACGGATTTGATTATTTTTCTAAAATACTCTTCTCAACAGTTATTAACCAGATCAATCCAAATATGTATACCTGTTCATACAAATTTTTCGAGATATTGTGCAGTTTTTTCGTTTTTTTCTTCTTCTTTTATTCTTGTACGTGCCATAACTTGAAAAAAATGAACATAGGAAGTTAAAATTTGGTATGATTATAGTTCTCATGATATAGAAGGTCGGTACTTAGAATAGGCTCGAATGACTCACTTGTTTGAGAAATATTTCACTTCTACTTCTGTTCATACTCTGTAGGATGTGACTACATATATATAAGCTCGTCACTGGAACCGGGAGTTGATACGCATCCATTCGGAAGCTTACTACCAATAGAATTGGTAGAATACAATAAAAAAAAAAATATCTCCGCATAAAGTAATGGTCACATGGTTTTTGTCGCATAGGCATGTACACTGCTTGTATTATTACAATTTCCGGAAAAAAAGAAATATTTGCTCACTGTTACATACATACATACAGACATTATCTAAAAACATTATATCGTTGGGTTTTATAACATTCTACATCATTTTCAGACCAAATTAGAGAATGTGAATATCTGGTGAAAACGAAGCTTCCATCCGGAAATAAAACAATAGGAAGAGTAGATTTTCACATTCAGTCGAATACGAAATAAATTTCAATAATGGGTAATTCCATTAGAAAATATTACAATATTTATCTTCAACATACATAATAAGGTTTCTTGGGATGTTGCTCTTAATTTTAAAAGATACTCTCTAATAAAACAAAATCACTGATTTCCACTTAATTGCACCGTAAGGCACTCCTTACGGTGAAATACTATACTACTGGGGCCGGTGTTAACTTTAGGATTGTTCCCTTTCTTTCCATTTTTTACTGTGTTATCTGAAGAAATGAAATGCTTTCTCGATTTTTACTTAGGGAATAGTGGAAGGCATTGAAGATTTGTGTCAATTTGATCTGTGAACGTCATGGACAGGGAGAGAAAAAGATAATTAATATCGGCAGAGACAACCGATGACGCCTGTATAGCTGCTGGCAATGTACTGCTCATCTGGACACTAGAATGAATGATTGCCGTTTCGTGATGGCTCGTGATCCCCGATTGATTCCTCTCCACCTACAAATGTTAAAAATATAAGCATTTCAAATTGATTTTCCACTCGCCCCAGGAATTCACAAAATTGGGAATTTCTGAAATGACGTATTGAAAAAAAAAAGAAATGAAAGGATGTATGTAACTTTTTGTGCATGATCTTTTTAAGGATAATAGGGTGCAGTCAGAGGGTGTCTGAAAAATGCGGCCCAAGTTCCCAAAATTTTTTGACACATTCTTTGATTTTTTTAGAAACCGTCTGCAAAGTTTCATATTTTTCGTGAGCATAGATGAAATGTTTTGAATTTTCTAAAAAATGCTATTTAACACGAGTCTTATGGCAATTCAGAAAAAAAATTGAAAATCAATGAAAAAATGCAGCCAATGTCACGAAAATTTGCACACGCGTAAAATTTTCATAAATAGACATATGAAAAAAATTCCATTTCAATTGTGAGCATTGTTTAAGCAAAATTATTAAAAAACTCACAAAAATCAGAATTTCGACGCGCGCAGCTCGGAATAGCGACAACGTCGTAACCACCAATTGCGGTCAATTCAAACGCATCCAATGAGAGAGCAACTCAGATGCACATCAACACTGCGCGCGTCAGTGCTGCTAACTTCTACAACTCAAATAATTTCTCTGTTGCCACGTTTTCCACTCAGATGAATAATTTATCATTAATAATAACTACGGGTTGAAAAAATATTCGACCCCTGCAATGTGTAGAGGAAAAATTCTTAAGCTATATAAAAAATCTATTCGACTATAAAACACTCCGAAAATGCGTTAATTATCCAATTGAAAAGTTGAAATTTTTTTCTTGAGGGATGTGATTTTTCAGAAAGAACAATAGATTCCCCTGTATCCCACTACCGGCATGCCAACTGCACCCTATCATCCTTAATGCACCGGCAAGTTTCTTTCTACCTCTTGGAATATTTTTTTGGAAAAAGTAGCTACTGATAATTTCTGTTAAGCGAGAGACTGGTGAGGCTATTTCAACTGCGACGTATAGTGACCACGTCATGCTTAATATTCTTCAAATCTAACGACAGATTCATTTCTAATTTACAACATTTTGTCGGGGATAGTATTGATAATTTTTGTGAAACGACCGACCTGGGAGGGCATTTTAACTTGACCTGTCACTCCCCTTGAAAATTGAAAAAATTCCGTTTTTTTTGGATATGATTAGTCGTCCTCGATTGAAATTTCTAATTCAATGAAATGGATAGATATATCTTATCGAATGATTCTCATTGCTTCATCCTTCTGGCTTTATCCCTTCGTTAACCCCCCTTTTAATCACTCTCATGTTTCAGCCTTTTTACATTAATAACATACATTTCTTTCCCTCCGAATTTTCTCCGTATTTCCCCCTACTCCATACCCTCCTTCTTTATTGAATAGGTGAAATCGAAAATTTTAAATCACTTGAAATCGAGAAGAAATCGTGAAATCACTAAAAAACCTATGAAATCACATGAAATCGATGATTTCATGAAATCATTGAAATGGCTGTGAAATCACGTGAAATCAGCAATGACTGCGTCACTGTACACAAGTTGTATTTTTAAATGAATGGCCCCTCCAGTTGTAAGCTGTCAGAGAACGCTTTCAGATGATACTGTTTTCCATTCCTTACCTACAATCACAGCTTTTTTTATGAAATTGGGACGGTCTTGAAATATACAGTTCGTTGTTGACAAATCCTGCAAGTGGGTACATATCCTCGCCTTTCAGCTTCGCATATTTTTACTTCCGTGCATTCTTCGCAGTAGAAGAAATGCTGACATGGGATACAGATGACGTCGACTATCGATTGGCGACATTCTGGACATAATGATTGTTCAATATCGACCACTAAAATCAGATATTTCAATCAATGAAGATAAGATAGATCAAAGATCTGCAAGTAATGAAAGAATCACGAGCTCTCCAACATATTGGAACGTCGTCGAGAAAATTATTGTCATCGCATCTATGATTCATTTATCAATTAATTAGGAAAAATTTCAGGCTTACAGGCAATTATTTGAGGAATTTCACCTGCTGCAATTTTCCTTACGAAAGTTATTGGCGTTGTTTCATCTAAAGCGCCAGGTGGAATAACTTCCAATGGTGCGTACGGTGGGTTCGCATCTGCAAAACTCGTTTTCATTAACATTGCAAGTTGCAATGAACCCACACGGAGAAAAAAATCAATTGAAAAGTAGAGAGAATTATCCCTAAAAACTAGTGTGTCATTGTCACTGAGAAAGTAGAATTCTGTCCACCTAGTTTTTCGGAAGAGTCATATGAGAAATTATGGGAAACGCATGAAAAAGTAGTGCACGTCTGTCAAAAATTAGGATGCCACATACGAGCTTTTCAGTGACTCTCTCTATATTTTTGATTACCCCATGTTATGTCCCCGCGGTGATGAGAAGTCACACTAATTTCATAGAGATTTTTTTCTCCGTGTGCACCAACTGAATTGGGTTGGTATTGTTCAGTTCTACGGTAACGGCATTTTTCTTAATTTCCATAATTATCCGATAATATGGTTTATCTTAATAGTGCAGGTGAAAAATTCCGCTACGATGTATGGAAAATAATACTTATTCATTGCAAATCATCTCATAATTCTGATAAAATCCGTATCAAGTTTCGCTCTTCTTTACATTATTCTACAAACCTATATCATGAGCTGCAATTGTACGAAACAGGTCCACATCATCTACATTCCTAATCACCCATGGATTGTTGAAAGATTCGGTCAAATGATTGCTGCATGCAAAAGACCGTGGCGTGTCAATCAGGTTTTCATCAGACAATTCAACCCACCTCTTGAAAGCCTTCTCATGGTCTCTATGTTTCCTTTCCCTTGTACGCCTCACTGGTAATCCCAAATTCAAAGAACCAACTTCTGCACGCGTTCTACCTTGGAGTCTCGCCAGTTGAGCTGAAAATTTATCAAAAGAATTACGTGTCGGTGGTCGCAGACAATTGAATTTCACCATATTTATAAGGTATTGTGTCCAGTTTGACAACTTGTCGAAGTTGAAGGCTGCAAGTGATTGTAAGTCATAATTTGATAACGATACTAATGTTAAGCGTCAATCAAAAAGACATCTACTGTCCACTTTCAATAGTTTTCGATATATATTTATTTATTTATTTATTTATTTATTTAGGTATTATAAGTCTCAACTCTAGGCAAATACTCATCGGAGCCTATAAGTAAATACTAATTGCTCTGATGTGCGTACTGAAGAAATATAGTCGATATCAGAAAGGATTTTTCCTTGACTATTGGGTGTTAAATTAGAAAGGGTTTTTTGATCGGCCTTGCGGACAGACAAAATCATGCCAACCTAATGCTCCACCCCATTTGAAATGAGAAGATTTCTTGTTCTTCAGGAGAACTTCCAATTTCTTCACATATGAACGCTTCAATTTATTATTCAAGTTGATGAGTTGAATGTTTTCTCTAGTTAGGATATTATCCATTAAACCAGGGGTCAGTATAGATTTGAGCTTATTTGTCATAAAATGTAATTTGGAATTTGTTACTCTTTTTTATTTGTTGTGCATCACAAATTAAGATATTGAGGATCCTCTTTTTGAAAATATACTCTGTGCGTCTTAATTTCTTCTCTTGTGTATAATTTCTCAACGCGAAATGTGAAAAAGATAGTGTTTGGATACGGTTCGGTAGGACCTAGTTGGAACGGCATCTAATCAAAAATTTAATCCTATTGGATTCATTCATGACCACTTCCATTGTTTTGATGAGTTGTTTAATCAGTCCAGTAGTTCGTTGTCCACACTCCTGGCTAATGTCGTGGAAAAACGAGCCGTGGGTCCTATTTTTCTGGCCATCCATTGTTAATCAGTAATGATTTTTCTTCAACCGTTGTGTGTTAAATTAGAGAGGGTATTTTCATTGGCTTTGCCCCCAATAAAAGGCCAATAAAAGACCCTTTATAAAAAGAAAAAAAACCCCTTCCTGATTTAACACACAACAGTCAAGGAAAAATCATTTCTGATTAACAATGCATGGCCAGAAAAATAAGATGGATCCACGGCTCGTTTTTCCATGACATTAGCCAGGAGTATGGCAACGAACTACTGGATTGATTAAACAACTCGTCAATTCAATGGAAGTGGCCATATCCAAACACTGTCTTTTTCACATTTCTCGTTGAGAAATTATACACAAGAGACGAAATTAAAACGCACAGAGTTTATTTTCAAAAAGAGGATCTTCAATATCTTAATTTGTGATGCACAATAAATGAAGAAGAGTAACAAATTCCAATTAGAGTTTACGACAAATAATCTCAAAACTATACTAACCCCTGGGTTAATAAATTGAAGCGTTCCTATGTGAAGAAATTTGAGGCTCTCCTGAAGAATAAGAAACCTTCTCATTTCACATGGGGTGGAGCATTCGGGTTGGCATGATTTCGTATCTGACCGCAAGACCAATAAAAAAACCCTTTGTAATATACTCGATATATTGAAAAAAGTGAGCCGTCGTGGGACGCCTGGTAGATGTGAAACATCAAGAGCGGCGCGAAGGGGGGGGGGGCGGGAAGCGCAAGCGAGTGACGCGCAGACTGGAATGGAGGGAGATTTCGCCTGAAAACTCGGCGTCTCATTGTTGTTTTTCTGGCAACGCGCCATTAGATGTTTCACATCAAAAATTGTAAGTGCATTATAGGTAAGTTACATCATTAATGTCTCACAAATTACCAAGCTAGGATAAGCTCACTTAGGCTCGAGAATGGAATCTCTGGAATCGGTATCATTGATGTGTAAACATCTTATCGCTCGCCCTTACCACACTCTGGCTCGGAGTGATTTGGTGTTAATGGGACGGAAGTCTGTAACCGAACATGACGTCGAACTGCGCTGCGCTATCACCGTAGTCCCTTGGGCGGCCAGCCGATGTCGCTAGTGGGGATGACAAACCCGTACGGCGGCGAAGAGATGTTTACACATAGATCTCGAGTACTATATGGCTCGCTGGTTTTTTTTTTTATAGTAGATTTCTAAGTACTATATGAGTAGGAAGACCCATACTGCGATCAAAACATACAATCACTCAATCATAGAAATTTAGGATTAAATGTGCTTATTCTTCCACTTTCCTCACTCCATTTACATACTATGATTTCCTCGAGTTTCCAAACATAAAGCTGGTGCAGTTGTAGCCGGCGTGACAGAGGCGGCTGTAGCTGATACATCTGTAGATTCTTACAGAAATACGTTTATGGAATTCCTCAAACTGTAGAATATGATTGTTAAAAAAACTCAAGAATTTCTACGAATTTTCTTTTTTCTTGAGAATCTTTCAGGACTTTTGAGAACATTCCAGAACTCTATAGAACATTCTGGTATTTTCTATAATATTCTAGCACGCCGATAGGTGGCACTGCAAAATGAGTTGAGCCGATTAAGGGTGTTTCTAAATAGGGAAATTCTACAATTCCACCCTCCGCCCGAAATGAAATTGTTGACATATCCACGTAACAAAAATGTTATTGAATCGATAATGATAATTTCCACTTGACAAATCTTACGCGGAGAGAAAAGTTGAGTGAAATTATCTGCTAAGTGCGAAAAAATTACGGAACGAAAAGTAGGAGAGAGTCGGGCAAAACGGACCAGGAGGCAAAACGTACTCTCAGAGCGAAAGAGACCACTTGATTTTATTTCAATTTTTTATTGTAAATTTTTGATTGTTTTCCCAATTTGTAATAAACGATTCTCTAGAGGAAACAAATTGAAGCAAATAACTCAGTTTTTTAAAAAATTATATTCATAGGGTTTCTAAAACACTTCGGACAATGCCAGAATTCTGCGGTTTGAGCGATTTTATCCACGTAGTCAAGTTATAAACTTATAAGTGTTCAGCCGCGGCAGCCTCTGTCGCGCCCGTTACAGTCGCTACAATTTATTTTTATTTATTTCCTTGCATTCTACTGCCTTTCACACTCTTTCATATGTTGATATACCTGTTAATTCCCACATACTGGGGCTCTTTCCTATTTCATCACGTAAGACTTTGTGATATGTTTCGATGTTGTTGTTCGTACGTTGTCGGTGTCCATGAACTGAGAAGTGCTCAGGCTTTATTTCTTCCAACCAGTATGAACGATAATAGCTGATAAGGTCATCGAAAAATCCACGAATATCTGGTGCAGTGTTGGTGATGAGCCAGTTGAACCTATCGACAATGACGTTTGGGTGGCGACAGGCGAGTGATGATAGTTTTCGGAAAAACACCAATGCTAAAGGCCACTTGCTGAACCGCTCCATATATTCTTTACTGTTTTTTGTTTTCAGTCTACGCAAAAGTGCCTGGATCAGATTAATGATTTTAGTATTTATGAGCTTGTATGATATAAATTATATCAATATCAATAATAGTTTGTTTGTTACGAAAAAATTGAATGCGGTTTTTACGACGTTTAGATTAATATTGAACGCGAATAATGAATTTTCTTGGAGATACGTTTTTCTGTTACCGAAATCGGCTTTTTTTGGCGGTTACGCTTGTCTGTTATTAAGGTGACGACATGTAGGAGATACCCTCTTCTATTACCTAGCTGTGTTGCACGTACGTTTTTCTCATCCCAATTATCAGAAGATAAGTTTTTTTGTTGCAAATATTTCTTTATGTGCTCAACGAATTGCAAGTACATCAAAACATGCAAATTTGAAAGGAAAATGAAGATACGTTTTTTCTCATATAAATTTTAGAAAATCGAAAAATTTTGGCGGTTACGCTTATTTGTTATTAAGGTGACGATATACACACACACACAAAAGGAACTCCAGAAGGTATGAGAAAGGAACGAGTATGTATTAGATGCTCCAGCTCAACCTCAATCACTGTGCGGCTGCGCACGATCTGCTCATGCAGATCGTGCGTGAACTGAAGCCAGATCTTGCACTGATTTTGGAGCCATATAGCCATCTTACGACTCAACCCTGGGGAACGGATAGCACTTCAAAAGCTGTTATTTGGTCATTTCTGCAGCTGCTACGCTCCACCAAGCCTCTTTTTTCACCATTTCACGAACTTCTTGGATCGACTGACCGAGGATGCGAAGCAGCACTCTCTCGTGGCAATCACTAGTGATTTCAATTCCTGGGCAGTCGACTGGGGTTGTAAGGAGACTAAAACACGAAGGGAAACGCTACTGGCGGCTATGTTTACACTGGACGTAGTTCTGCTTAACAGTGGTGACAAATCGACGTTCATTAGAGGAAAGGCAACTTGCATCTTGGATTTCACCTGGGTGAGTAGCAACCTCGTGAGGAGGGGATTCTCCTTGGAGGTATTGGACATCTATATCGCCAGTGACCACTGTGCAATACTATGGGAGGTATCCACGAGTCAAAATAGTAGAAGAGCACGCAGGAAAACCAATGCAATTGGTTGGAAAGTGTGCATTTTTGATCCTCACGCTTTCACGGTGGCATTGGACGATCGCTCAACCAGCGGTGGAAATGCTGAGAAGGCCGACGATATAATGAGGAGAGTCAAAGACGCATGCGATGCTAGTATGCCCCGCAAACATATTATAAACCAGCTGCCATCGGTTCACTGGTGGAATGAACACATCGCTGCTCTCCGTAAAGAGTGCCTTACCACGAGGAGAGCATCACAGCGGGGCCGAAAAAAGGCCGACCACGCAGAACTGGTGGCAGAGTTCAAGAACACACGTCAGAAATTGAACAAAGCCATAGAGGATAGCAAGGGACAATGCTCGAAAGAGCTGCTCAACGAGGTCGAGTACGACGTCTGGGACTGGCCATATAAGGTGGTTATGGCTCGCCTAAAAAGCCGGCTGATGTAATCGCCAACATGCCCCAAACTCTTGGAGAAGATTGTAACAGCTCTGTTTCCCCAGCAAATGAAAGTCCATCATCCCACAGGGCAGTACGAGATCGAATGAATCCCGCCAATCACGGAAATCGAGCTGATGAAAGCTTGGAATAGAATGGGGAATTCCAAAGCTCCTGGTTTGGATAGAATCTCAAGCATCGAACTGAAGTTAGCCATTAAGACAGTGCCAGCGCTGTTTTTGGAGGCCTACAATGCTTGCCTCCAAGAGGGTACTTTTCCTCTGAAGTGGAAGCAGCAGAGACTACTGTGTAGTGGCAACACTGGACATCAAAAATACCTTCAACTCTGCCGAGTGGCATTGCATTATGAAAGCTCTTGTTGAGATGAACGTACCACGATAACTGCGGAGGATAGTAGCAAGCTACTTCTCTCATAGGATCCTGAGATACGATACAGAGACCGGCCAGAAAGAGAACAGAGTCACTGGCGAAGTATCGCAAGGTTCGGTTCTTGGTCATTTTTTTGTGGAACATCATGTACGATGGGCTACTGAAACTGGTATTGCCAAGGGGAGTAAAACTCGTGGCATATGCAGATGACGTGGCCGTAGTAATTGTCGCGAAGCATCTCGAACAGATAAATTTTGCTTTCGACACTATCTTTGAGAAGATCAGCCAGTGGATGAACACAGGTCTAAAACTGGCGGAACACACGACTGAGGCAGTACTCATTACCAGTAGGAAGCAAGTGGAGACCATTACACTGCACGTTGGAGTACATGAAATCACTTCTCAGCCATCCCTTCGGTATCATCTGAGTGATGATCGATGCCTAACTCAACTGCAAGCAGCAGGCAGACCACGTGGGTACAAATTCGTCTATGGTCAGAGCGACTTTATCACGGCTGATGCCCAACATAGGAAGTCCAAAGCAGAGGAAGAGAGCACTGTCGTCAGTAGTCACGTCAGTGCTCACATATAGAATTCCCATCTGGGCCGATCCCCTCAAAGCACAAGAATCACAGAGGAAGGTCGCGTCAGTATATGGACTGAGTGCCCTGATAGTCGCCAGCGCCTATCGCACAGCGTCAGAAGATGCTGAAAGGGTCATCGCCGGGATGTTGCCCATCGAGATACTAGCTGAAGAACAAAGAATCCTCTACCAGCGGAAAGGATCAATAACATTGAACCCTGAAAAGCTCAGAACAGAGGAGTGGCGGAACAGTAAACACCGATGGCACTTACTGTGAGATACCGCTACGAATGGACATACCGTCTTATTCCCTAGGTGAATGTTTGGCTGGACCGTGAACATGGCGAAGTCAACTACTACTTGACACAGATAATTTCAGACATGAGTGCTTCCGAGAATATCTTCATCGGTTTAAACATGGAGATCCTCCAGAGTGCCGGTCCTGCCCCGGAGTTACAGAAGATGCCGAGCACGTATTCTTGGTGTGCCCGCGTTTCAACATGTTACGCAGTACCTGGGAGACCGTTCCTAAAAAGAATCTCCAGCCAGAGTCCTTAATAAAGGCCAGGTTGTCATCAAGGGCACCCTGGGAAGCAACGAGCTCATTTGTCACTGATGTTCTCCCGGAACTCCGTCGCATAAAGAGAGAGCGAGCAAAGAATAATGAAACTTAGAAGGAAAGAAGCCATGACTTCGCCCACCTGAAGGAAGAGCTATAGCTACATTCTCCCCCTCGTGAAGTAATACCTGACGGCGGTCCCGCGCGGGACCAGGGAGCAGAAGCAAGGAGGTTAGGGTTTAAGTCGGTGGGAGTCCGCCACACGGATACTTGTATCTAAGGTGCATAAAGCATTTCCCCCCCTTCCTTAGACAAAAAAATTGACACCCACGCACTTTTTTGAAAATGATCCAGAACGATTGTAGAGACTCTGAAACGTGAAGATACGTTGAGAAATCTATTTCCAATTTTCGGGGTGATTACAACAACTTCCCTATTCTGGGAACGTCTAAGTAATTACAGAAGAAATACAAATCAACAAACATCTATTTTATACTCGGCCAGCTCTCTGTAATTGATATAAGTACTCGATAGTAGCTGAATTACGATTCCTGTAGAGTGTCTTATTTCCACTAGATTGAGTTTGCATATTCATAATTTCCTGTTAAACGTCACAATAGACTCAGTACTTTTTATATTGTCCCCCCTATGCTATGCGAGTGACTAGTCTCCTGAAAATCTCTGCTGAATAATAAAATTAATTATGATCAGTATCATTTTAAAATGTCACGTCATTTCAAACCCCATATACCGATGGGTTCAAATCATTAATAAAATTAGTATAAATCCGTGATATATCATCTAGGAATATAATCATGATAAATAAGATATTTATTTTAAAATATTTTCCTCAACATTGGTGAGATATTTATTACCTGACAATGGTGGAAGTAGCAAGGGACGATGATGATTCCCGGATAAACCTGGCGAAGGGCGATGCTCATTGCAAGTTCAAAATCTTTATGAACAGTGACTGGTCTCAGACCTGGTGCCAGTTGAGCTTTTAAATAATTGAAAATAGCGTAATAAGCTTCCGTTGTTTTCCTTTCGGTGAGTGCCCACGCTAATGGTTCAGGCTGTAATATGAGAATATTCAATCATTTCAAACTGAAAAAGGTAAATTCTGCACATACACGATTCTATAAATTGAAAGTCATATCAATATATTGGAAGAAGAACAGTTTTAATCCTCCGACTTGAAATTCGTTCTCCCCACTACGTACTATTTGCACTGTAATGCGTTGCCCCCCCACCTCCCTTAGTGGGCTAGGTACGACTTAGTACGCATCTCGAGTCAGATGATTAAGGATCACAGTATCCTTATTTTCATCAGGCTAAATTTCATTGTTTAACATCAATTTGTACACCATTTCCAGTATTGAATGAGAAATAAATTTATGATAATACAAGTTTGTCAAGTTTTTCTCACAAATTGACTATTAATATTGTTCCTTTACAGTATGGCAAATAATTTATGAAGTCATCATAGGAACCTGATTTTTCACTCTTTGACGAATTTCAGCTTATTTGACGACGCATTCGAGGATCGTTGGTCCATTCCATCATGAAGCGAACGGAGAGTTTCGTCTTCAGTGACATTCACATTGGTAGCAATGTTAATTTTCTGCGCGAAATTTGTGTGTAGGGGAGAATAGGGCACAATGGACCAGCGAGCAAAACGGTCCACTCACAGGAAATTGATAATTTGTTTTTCTTTTCATTCTTCAAAGTTTATAATATTGTTCTTCATCCATGGAAAGTGAAAACAAGAGGCTTGACGAGCCTTACGGTTGAACGTGATGGTCGAGCCTCAAGGTTTATCCCTATATTGGTCACCTTATGAGGCTGAAATGGTGAATCAACGATCAAATGGTCTTTGGGGGGGCTGGGAGGTTACCTTAGAGATCTAAGAGTTTAGAAAGAAGGCGGAAAGGTGGAATGAAGGGTCAACCGGTCTAGAGAGAAGGTTGAAATATCGAATCAAACGTCAAATGGTCTAGAGGAAAAGCTGGAAGGTGGAATCAACAGTGAAACGGTCCAGAAAGAAGACTAAAAGGCCAACTGAAAGGTCAGAGAGATTAAGGAGAAGCTTGCAACGTCAAATCAATGGTGAAACGGTTTAGAGGGGAGACTGAAAGGTTGCCTTAGAGCCAGTACTAGGAGTCTCGATTAGAGTTAACTGTGATTTAAAAAAAGAGAAAGAAGGTAGGCAAACCCATGAGAGTGAGAGAAAACTTAAACCTAGTCCATACGCTAGGTACCATTGAGCATCCATTTTGAGAGGTATGGTCGACTCAGTGTTTTTTTTATGTTTTTTGGTATGCAGAATCCGAATTGGAAAGTCGTTTTTCCGAAGAGTGATGGAAACAAAAGTTATTAACAATTCAAGTTATTCAAATCGAACTTACGCGGTAAATATTATAGATAGGGGAAAAAGACCCGAACGGAAAATGTTCATCTCCTCAAAATGAACAACTTTTGTTCGGTCAATTATTCTTGTAACCCAGTTATTTATTGGGTAGATTTAAGATTTGGCTAGTTAAGGTTGTTGCCCCGCGGCTAAAATACTCGAAAATTCCTAATGAAATTTTTATCGTAGATAGCTGAAAGGATTACCTATAAAATGAGCACAGACTGATTTTTATAACTCGCCTCTGTCCTGAGATATGATTTTTTCCTTTTAACACGTCGGTAAAGGCAATTTCACCTTTTTTATTTTTTAAAAAATCAACCACTTGAGAACTTTTAATAAAAAAAAAACACAGTGTAGCACTAGTGTCAACCAATTTACTAAAAAAAAATTGAGTCGAAAAATCGCTTTATACCCGAGAAATAATTTGACAAAGTCGTGTTTTTCGCCAAAGTGGGCGGGACATTGAATTTAGTACACCCGGCGCGGCAGCAACGCAGCTACCGAAGCCATCAAAGAGAGAGACAGACTATGCACGTGAGAGCCTACGCATGGTTGCCACGATCGACACCATTCAGCGTTAGCTGTATGCGCACGTATTGATGCACAATCTATTCATGCGTGCGTGAGACGCGTCGGACTGTACTTTGGTAAAAATTTTCGGTCTGGCCCGGGCGCTCTGTTTAGCGGGACACCAGCGCTCAGCGTCAAAATTTTTGACGCTGTACCTCTCGGGGCAACAACCTGAAAGAAATCCACTCGTTTGGCGGCGCGCGGGGCGCGGGGTCGTGCGGGATAGCGCAACTGGCACGTTTGTTCAACTGTGAATATCTCTGTTAATAATCAACATACGTAAAAAAAACATGGGACATTATTTGTTTAATTTGAAGAGATGAACATCTTTTGTTTGGGTCTCTTCCGCCTATTTATAATATTTACCACGTAAGCTCAATTTAAACAATTTGAATTGTTAATAACTTTTGGTTGCATCACTCTTTGGCAAAACGACCTTCGAATTCGGATTCTGTGCACCAAAAAACATAAAAAACCCCAAGTCAACCAATACCTCTCAAAATGGATGCTGAATAGTACCTAGCTTATGAACTTTAGTAAACTGTAACTGCGATTCCTAGTACTGGGCCTTAAGGGGTCTGCATAACCTTGGGGCCTCAAAAAGGATTGGCGTCGGTCATTCCGGGCACAAAGGTGATTTGAAAAAATAAAAACTACTCCTAGTGCAATGATAATCCTTCAGAATGATCAGATAGTTTTTCGACATTTTCAAAATTACAAAAATGGTAATTTGAGAAAAAAAAGTTGAGTTTTTTCCAAGAACAAACTTGGTAAAACATTTGTTATTAACAAATGGATTAACCTAACACAAAATCATCTCATCAATCTAAAGGAAATGTTATAAACTATGCTCTGTCCAAAGGAGAAATGAATTGGATCAATAGATCTTAACTTATGACTAACACCGTGGTTCAAAACTTAGTTTCGAGAAAAACGCAAAAGACATGTGGTCACATCGCGTGCTATGTGGAAAAAGGTCGTATGAACTTGTTTCTAGAGGTCGTATGTGAAATTCTCTGGGCGATGTAAAATCTCGACGTTTGGGAGCGAAGGAATTATTCTGAGGTAACTTTCGATGACCAAAATCATACGACCTTTTTTCACCAATTTATACACACAAAAATCGCTAAGTGTAAATCACACCGTGTTCGGGGTAGTTTACACCGAAACGTCAAAGTGTGAATCACACCTATCTAAGGAGTATTCCAACCTTTGGTTAGTCTGAATGACACCCACACTACGGTTGCATTACCATTTCTTGGGGGTGAACCAACCTTAACTGGGGTTGTTTTACTCCATTTTATCTGTTAAAATTAAACCTATCTCCAGAGAATTTCTTTTTCTATGATTATAAAATAGCTATTGATTATAGTGAAAAATATGATCGTTGGGCGTTATATATACATTATATTAGTCAGCATAGTTTATAATATAGTTAGAATTAGGGGAAGGTAGGGCCAAACGCACTGGAAAGGCAAAATGGACTGGAGGGCAAAACAGGCCCTGAGGGCAAAACGGACCGGAGGGCAAGACGGACCGGAGGGCAAAACGGACCATGTGATTTTTTTTTTCTTACTCGATATAGCTATGAAAGATAAGCTCGAATCAAATAATATATATAGGGCAACGGTCTACAGTGAAGGGTGGAAGGTCAATTCAAGGGTCAAATGGTCTACAGTGGAGGGTGAAAGGTGGGTTCAAGGTTCAAACGGTCTAAAGTAGAGAGTGGAAGGTGGGTTCGAGGTTCAAACGGTCTAGAGTAGAGGGTGGAAGGTCAATTCAAGGGTCAAATGATCTGCAGTGGAGGGTGAAAGGTGGGTTCAAGGTTCAAACGGTCTAGAGTGGAGGGTGGAAGGTCAATTCAAGGTTAAATGGTGTGAGGAGAAGCTGAAAAGTTAATTCAAGGGGCAAACGTTCGAAAGTGGAGGGTGGAAGGTTGATTCAAAGGTTAAACGGTTCGGAGTGGAGGGTGAAAGGTCAATTTAAAGGTTAAACGGTCTTAAGAGAGGCTGGAAAGTCTATTCAAGGGTCAAATGGCCTGAAGAGAGGCTGGAAAGTCAATTCAAGGATTAAATGGTCTAGAGGGGAGTCTAGAAGGTCAATTCAAGGATCAAACTGTCTAAAGAGAGGTTGAAAAGTCAATTTAAGAGTCTCTTGAATGGAGACTTCAAGAAACGATCAAAGGTGGAGGCTGAAAGACAATTCAAGTAGTGATGCCGTTTGACCCATGCCGTTTGACTTTTCAGGCTCTCCTCAGACAGTTTGATCCTTGAATTGACCTTCCACCCTCTACTCTAGCCCCTTTGACCCTTGAATTGATCTTCCAACATCATAGAAACAACATATATATTCGTACCCTCATATCTAGAATATATCCGGCATACATACGAGGGTACTTGATGTCTCACAAGTATAGTAACCATCACAAAAATCAGTCCACATCCTTAAAATAGTGAAAGATACTTGGCCCCATTGTCAAGGTCTTTTTTCACAAAACTTTTTAGTTATAAACGTCGCATTTTTCTCTCAGTGTGACCAGTCGTATGACATATTTTTTGAATCCACCGACCGATTCTTTTCTAACTTTTTGAGTAGTTTGTGGGGAGGGTACTGATAGTCTCTGTGAAGCGACAACCCGAGGAGGGCATTTTAAGTCGAGGTTTCGTCACTTCCCTCGAAAATTGAAAAAATTTGGATTTTTAGATATGACCCAGTCGTGCTCGATTTAAGTTTCTAATTCTATGAAATGAATAGATATATCATATCAAATGAATTGACAAGAAATTATTTGATTGTCATCGCTTCACTTTCATGGTTTCATCCCTTCATTCACCCCCTTGTAATGACTCTCATGTTTGAGCCTTTTTACATTAATATGATGCATTTTTTCCCCCCGAGTTCTATCCGCATTCCCCTCCTACTCCATTCCTTCCTCCTCCATTAAATAGGTGAAATCGAAAATTTGAAATCACTTGAAATCGGAAAGAAATCGTGAAATCACCAAAAAATTCCATGAAATCATTGAAATCGCTTTGGAATCACGTGAAATCAGCGATCACTGTGTCATTGGATTTTTAAATGAAGGGTTCGTCGCGAAATATAAGTAAATATAACTGAGATATATGCCCAGATATATTCTTTGCACGCGCGCAGCCTCCACTGTAGACCATTTGACTCTTGAATTGGCCTCCCACCCTTCATTGTAAACCATTTGACCTTTGATTCCACCTTTCACCCTCCACTTTTGACCGTTTGCCCCTTGAATTGACTTTTCAGCCTCTCCTCACACCGTTTAACCTTGAATTGACCTTCCACTCTCCACTCTAGAGCGTTTGAACCTTGAATCCACCTTTCACCCTCCACTGTAGACCATTTGACCCTTGAAATGATCTTCCAGCCTCCACTGTGGACCATTTGACCCTTGTGTTGATCCTCCAGCCTCTACTGTAGACCATTTGACCCTCGAATTGACCTTCCACCCTTCACTGTAGACCGTTTGATCTATATATATTACTTGATTTGGGCTTATCTTTTTTATAGCCAAATCGAGTAAGAAAAAAAAAATCCGTTTTGCCCTACCCTCCCCTACTCGTGCGAAATTTGAGCTGGACCTATTGAGTGGTTGCTGAAATACTTGAACTGTTTTAGAATTAGTTCCTCTGCGAGTTAACATTATCTCATTGTATTATTCTAAATTCCCGGAGAAGCATAATAAACAATATTGATTAATAACCATATTGATTCATTCGTTTTTATTCCAAGTTACGATTCCATTCTCATTTTTGGGGTAAGTGAGATAGACAATTCGTGTAGTCGCCGCCGGATGTGCTCAGGTTGGAATGCTCCAATATTCGGTGTAGTTCACACCGAGATATGGTGAACCACGCTCAAATAGAGTGTATTTTACCCTTAACGAGCTTTCCCTCTCATTCGGTGTAGAATACACTTAAGAAAGGGTAAACTACACCTTGCAAAGGGTGAACTACACTTAGTGTTTCTTTTGTGTGTATACAAAATATACAAAGTATACTAATTTTTGAGGCAGGATCTTTTCACTCTTCGATTTTTTTTTCCGTGTATGGGTTGATCAAACTGTATCGGTAGAATACTATGGATCAGCAATGAGTTAACTGTTAGGGTTGAATAAAGAGCCAAGTCATATTGATCTAACGATATGGATCAGAAAATGAAGGTAAAAAAGTAATCAACCCATGAATTTTTATTTGGTCTACTTGAACATACCGTGTCATCAATCAATCCCATAATGGTGAGAAACTGTGTAGTTGGAGGGGCACTGGGACGTATATCAAAAGTTCCATCGATGAACAGCTCGTTGATCGCAGGCAATGTGGCTAGGAACTCTGGATCTCCAAAGATGGTAACAAACGAACCATCAGCCGCTCGAATTGTGTTGACGGTCAACGATCCACCTGGGTAATTCCGAAGGTGCCCCCACTTCTCAAGATTTATCGTTTCCTGAAAGTCGTTTAACGTACTAGGGATCGGTGGGATATTCTGCGTACGCCAGCGCTTGATATCTCTCTCCAATGAAGGAAATGGGTTAGTGATCGAAGCTTCTGGCATTCTGCAATATATTTTAATGCAAATGATGAAATTCTTCGGTACTCAATATTTTAATTCATAGGCGACATAAAACAAGCAGGATTGGAACCTGTTAATTATAACTTCCGAATATGAGCTATGAGATCGTAATTTTCTGAGATTCTCTAATTAACTTCCCGAGATAGGGAAGTTATTGTAATGCGCCGAAAATAGAAAATCTATTTTTCATCATATCTCCACGTTTCAAGGTGACCACAACATTTCCTGATAATTTTCACGATAATGTTTGTATGTATGTGTGTGTGCGGGAAGGAGGGGGGGGGGGGGGGGGAGCCTGTGACCAAGAATTTTTGTTAACCCTTGGTTAATCACATTATTTCGACACTTTTTTTCCAATTGTTCTGTAAAGCCCCAATAATTGCGATATGATTGAACAAAGAATTTTCTATTAATCGATCACTCTTCAACTAGGTAATCGAATTTTTTCATAATTTTCTACCGTCGCGTTCAATAGATATTGTAAAATGAAAATGATCTTGCCGGGGATTCCCTCATAGGGTGACTAACCGAGGGTTAATGATATCTCGTGAACAAATGATGCGATCTAAGTCATCGATGACGTAATTAAAGCGTCTTTTTACATATCGGTTTCAACAGAGTTGGATTCTTTCGTGTATGGGCGTTTTTCCAAGCGTCCTGGACGCCAGGCATCCAGGACGCCTGGACTCCGGCGTCCGGGACGCCTCGTGTATTTAGGGCTGAAGAGAACGAGGTTAGGGCGGGCACGCCTTTTTTTTTTAGTTTCATATTTTTTTCCCATTTTTTTTTAACTTGTGCCACTACCTAGGTTAGAGTCGGATCTATTGGAGAGGTGAAAAGGAAGTAAACGCTAAGAAACATTCTTGAAAAATTGAACATTTTGCTTGATGATAATTATCTTCACGTTTCAAAGTCTCCACAATCGTTTTGGACCATTTTCAAAAAAAAGTCTGTATGTATGTGTGTGTGTGTGTGCATATGTATGTTCGCTGTATGTGGCGAAATTTTTCGTCAACGATTTCTTGCGAACAAATAGCCCGATTCGATTTTTTTTTCAATCGATGTGTTTTCATGCAATTTAGCGCTGATTAGATTTTGAATGGAATCGATCTAATAGTTTTTGTAATTTTCGCAAAAAACATGAAAAACAGAACTCGTGAAAATGTTAGTCACCGATTTTTCATGAGCAAATGTTGTGATCGAGGTAATCGATCACCCAAATGGAATATCTACGGGTTGTTAAGATGTAATTAAATCTCGAGTGGAGTTTACGTTGTGATTTTCGCATTTTGTTGATTTGTTTTGAGTTCTAGATGGACAAAGTGAAAAAAGTACTATTTTATCGCAATTTTTTCATTTCTTCATAACGAATCTCATCGAATTGTTGGCGCGAGTAGCCAAACCGGGAAGTTTATTGTGTGATCCGATCGGGTCACACATACTATGGGAGCGAGCTTGCAAGCGACCAACAACACTCACCTAGTTGATTTTTTTTTCAAATGCTCAAGGGACACTGAGAAAAAAAAATGGCTGAATCAAGTTGAGAAATCGACTCTACCCCATTCGACTTGGATCAAGTCGCAACCCGACCTGCATCAAGTCGGAACCCGACCTGAATAAAGTTGGAAATCAAACTTGATTCAGGTCGGATTCCGACTTGATTCAGATCAGGTTCCGACTGGATTCAGGGGTCTGATTCTGGTTTGTGTTTTGTGTAAAAAAATAAAAGTTATGGTTTCGAGGTGATTCTGGAGTTATGTTTGAATAAATGTTTCAGCATCAATTTCAAATGTTTTCAAGAATAATCCATTATTCAATTAATTATCGACTGTCAAATGTTATGAAAAAAAAAGAATTATTCTTCGAAACATTTGAAATTTCTTCTAAAACATTTATTCAAACACAACTCCAGAATCACCTCGAAACCATAACTTTTATTTTTTTACACAAAACACAAACCAGAATCAGACTCCAGGTCGGATTCCGCGGGTTCCAACTTTCCGACCTGAATCAAGTCGGATTGCCGAGTTGAATCAAGTCGGATTGCCGACTTGACCTCTTCCGTCCTGAATCAAGTCGATTTCCTGCTTGAAATAAGTCGAAAATCCGGCTTGATCCAGCCATAGACATCCTGTTTGAAGCACGTCGATTTTCGACTTGATTCAGGCATTTTTTTTTCTGGGTGATTAGTTGGTGCTAATTCTGTGCCAAATTTCAGCTCGATCGATTGAGTAGTTTTTGAGGAATAGTGATTTGTTTGTAAATCGTTTTTTGTGAATATCTCAGAAATGATCAAACCTATTGGCTTTTTTTTTCAAAATCTTCGTCTCAATGTCTACTATCTGAATCAACAAGGATATATATATCGGTTGATTGAAGGTTTTAGAGGTATGGCCGATTTTCTGTTTTTTGCGGAAAATTCTTATAAACACGCTAACTTTTGAAAAAATGGAGATATCAACTTGAAATTCGGCATGAAGGTAACCCTCATGATTGTAATATTTGGTATATAAAATCAGCTTAATCGGGCACGTGGTTCCGGAGATATTCAACTTTCAAGAAATAAAATGCAAAACATTTACTAGAATAATACGGGAAAAGGATTGAAAGCACCATTCGGAAGCACTCCATCAATTGATTGATGGCGAAAAAAAACGCACACGTAAAATTAACAAACTCCACAACCGCGAATCTGTAGTTACAAATCTATAGTCGCATGTCGCTGCCGCCTACTTGTTTGTATTATTTTTTGTTGATTTATTTTGGCATGCATTATCGTGACGTGTTACCGCGTTGCTCTTTCCAACCGGGAAAATGCGAGTTGCGTCGACCTCTCGCACATGACTTGCGTAGTCCCGTTAGGGTATGAATCTTGGAAGCCACATTTTTGCGGGTTCTCTTCGAATTTATGGAATTTCTGTTTCACCAAAAGCGGTCCGATTTCTAGGTCGAGGTTTGTGAGTTCATCTATCTTAGTGGTATATATCCCCGAATACCCAAGTGAGATATACTTGTTCCTAAGCTTCTATCATTATTCTAGTGTCCCGTCAGAAGTCTAGGTACACTCCAGTGTCCAGTAAGCGAAATAGTTTAGCATCAAATTGATATAAATTAATTATCTCCGTCGATTCATTTGTGTTCTCAGACTTCCTCTTAATCTATAATATTTATGAATATGCTGTATTCATCGCAAAGTCAATTCTGAAATGAAAAAAAAATAACAAAGAAAAAAACATGATGACTCAAACGTTGCTCTTCTTTCCGTGTCAATAACTTCAAACGTTCCATCAATGTTTTTTGTTGATGTCATTATTGAAACTTCACCTTTTTGTTCCAATTCACCTTATATTAGAAAAAAATTGGAATCACTAATCATGTTCAGTGTAATCAGGGCCGTAATACCATGTAATCGACGATATTCCGTAATGATGGTCCCACTCCATTTGAATGTGAACAGCCCATCAGAATATCGCAGATTGCATAATTTGTTGATAATAGGAAATTTTATTTACCTTTCAGCGACTTTATTGTAAATGGCTCTTGGTTTGCTATGTCGCGGACCACTAGTCTGCACTTCACTCCACAAAGCATCTTTAAAATCTTCTTTCTGTGCCTTTTCTATCGGTATTGGATGGTTATGTTCTCTATTCAACGTCATCTGTCCATTAATCAAACGACCTGTAGTTTGGCAACCCTCGCTTACACGTTCAGCACAAGTATACAACCTTCGAACAAATAAGAACAGCAGATTTATTGATATTCACGAAATATCATCGAATATAGTCATAGGGGATTCGTTCTGTTAATTATGCAATCATCATCCCTCTCGGACTGGTACTAAGGGTGAGAAATCATGAACAAAAAATTTCGCTTCAAACATTTTTTTGGAACTGGTGCAGAATGATTGTAGAGACCTTGAAACGTAAAGAAATGGTAAGAAATTGATGTTCGATTTTCGGAGTAACTACAATAACTTCCCTATCCCAGGAAAAAAAAAAACAAGTAGGCGGCTGCGATATGCGGCTGGAGATTTGCAACTACAGATTTGCGGTTGTGGAGTTCGTTAATTTTACGTGTGCGTTTTTTTTCGCCATCAATCAATTGATGGAGCACTTCCGAATGGTTCTTCCAATCCTTTTCACGTATCATTATTGTAAATGTATTTCATCCAATATCTCGAAAACTTTCAATGAACGGGTATACATATTTTGATTGATTAAGATCGAAGACGGTGAGACGAACATTTTGAAAAAAAAAATAACTCAATTGGTTGAGTCGTTTTTGAGATATTAACACTAGGTTGGTCGCGCTAAACTCCCGAACGTCGTTGGTCGCGCCGTTAGCATTTCCCCGCAATGCTTTTTGGTGTGCAGCGTTGCGTTTCACACTCGTGTGCTCAGCGCGCGCCCACCACCACTCGCACTGAAATGGCAACGTTGCCCAAAAATTTTCACCTACGAGTTTGGTCGCGCTGTGAGGACGGCCCCGCATTTCGAAGTCCGCCGTTCATTAGATTTTTTTTATCTCACTGGAGAGTTTTGATTGAAAAAAAAAAAGTCAACAGTATTATTTTAGGGACTTCAAGCTAAGATGTCAAATTTTTTCAGATTTTTTGGACATGTTTATTTCATTCTATAGCGAAAATGGGAAAAAGTGCGGGGAAATGACCATAGCGCGACCAACCTAGTGTTAAATAAAACAGATTTCCATACAAACTTGAATATCTCCGGAACCAATTGTTCGATTGAGCTGAGTTTTAATAGCAAACATTGCATCTATAAGAGACATCTCCATACCAAATTTCAAGTTAATATCTCCATTTTTGCGCAGGTTAGAGAGATTACAAGGATTTTCTCTGAAAAACAGAAAAATAGCCATATCTCGAAAACTTTCCATGAACGGGTATACATATTTTGATTGATTAAGATAGAAGGCGGTGAAACGAACATTTTGAAAAAAAAATAATTCAATTGGTTGAGTCGTTTTTGAGATATTGAATAAAACAGATTTCCATACAAACTTGAATATCTCCGGAACCGATTGTCCGATTGAGCTGAGTTTTAATAGCAAATATTGCATCTATAAGAGACATCTTCATACCAAATTTCAAGTTAATATCTCCATTTTTGCGCAGGTTAGAGAGATTACAAGGTTTTTCTATGAAAAACAGAAAAATAGCCATATCTCGAAAACTAAGCATGAATACGTTGGCATATATGGGGTGATTAAGATAGAAGGCATCGAGACGAACATAAAAAAAAAAAAAAAATCCAATCGGTTGAGTGCTTTTCGAGATATTTACGAAAAACGGTTTAAAAAGAAATCGTTATTTCTCAAAAACTAATGGGCCGATCGCGCTGAAATTTAGCACAGAACTAGCCCTAACTAAGACCAACTTTTTACCAAAATTTTATATTTTTTGAAATTTTTTTACCCGTTTAATTATTAAATTTTCAAAAAAATGGCCTTGATTAAACTCCCGATTAGCATGCGCACATGCCGACATGAGCTAAAAACATCATTTTTTTTCGTTTCAGACCATTCTACATCATTTCCAAGCAAAATTAGAGAATGTGAAAATTGAACGATTGCAATGCTTCCATTCGGAAGCAAAAATCAATCAGAATACAAAGAATTTGAGTTTTTAATTAGCTTCAAATTCTCCATGCTTTTGCATGATCATTCAAAAATGATCTGACTAACTTTACTGCTGGCTTCCGTAGATGCTAGCTTTGACCCTAAAAAAAAAAAATAAATAATAATTAATTACAATACACAAAGTTCAGGCTCTTAATGAGCTTTAAAATCTCCATGCTTTTGTATGATTCATAAAAAATTACTTGACTGACTTTACCGCTAGCTTGCGTAGAAGCTAGTTTCATGTCATTTTCCTTAATTAACCTCCAAAGCAGGAAAATTAATTCTTGAATATAAAATTAGTTGCAAACAAGCTGCATATTTTGAAAAAAAAAAATCGATTTAGCTATTTTTTATAGCTAGGTATACGGACGTCGAAATCATTAAAATCGCAATTTCACTGATTTCGACCGATTTCATTTCGGAGTGACACAGTAATTTCGCAAATGAATGGCCCCTCGGGCCATACCGTTTAGAGTAGAGACTGGGAGGTACCTTCAAAAACAGTGGTTTCTTATGAATTTTATACCTTTTTCAAAAACCTTAACGTCATATAACAGCTGTTCAGCCTTTGGGATAGACTGCTCACCCCCTTGATTCGAACTTCCACTCTCTTTTCTCGACCGTTTGGCCCCTTAATTCGACCTGTCAGCCTTTTCTTTGAATCCTAGGCCGTTCGGCTCTTTGATTCAACCTTCGAAATTTTTGTCTAGAATAGGGTAGACTCTAGACCGTTTGGCCTCTTGATTCAGCCTTTTGTCTAGACCGTTTGGCCCCTTGATTCGACCTTCCAGACCCTTCTATGAAAATAAAGAAAAAAAAAAAGGAAAAAAAATCACGTGGTTCGTCTTTTCCTCGGGGTCCGTTTTTCCCTGTTGTCCGTTTTACCCTACCCTCCCCTATATAAACTAGTGGTGCGTTGTTGGTCGCTCGCAAGCTCGCTCCCATGGGTGAATGCGTTGTAACATTGGTGTGACCCGTTTAGCGGGTCGCAACAATAACTTCCCGGTTTCTTGCTAATTATTATTTTGAAAAAAAAAACGTTTTTTTTTTTTAAAAAAAATTTTGTTTTCTTGGAAAAACTGGAGAACGACTGGAAAAATTTTATCCAAAATCCTTTCAGCTCTAAGTTAGATGAAGACGCTTCGATTGCGTCATTGATGACCTTGATCCAATCATCCGTTAACGAGATATCGTTGGAGAAAAATTTTGGCTACGGACGGACACCTTCACACACACACACACACACATGGTCCTGAAAATTATCGGGGAGTGTTGTGTTGACCTTGAAACGTGGAGATATGATGAAAATTCGATTTTCGATTTTCGGGGTGATTACAATAACTTCTCTAGCCCGGGAAGTTAAAAAAAGTGAGCCGTCGTGGGACGCCTGGTAGATGTGAAACATCAAGAGCGCAGACTGGAATGAAGGGGGATTTTGCCTGAAAACTCGGCGTCTCATTGTTGTTTTTCTGGCAACGCGCCATTAGATGTTTCACATAAAAAAAATCATTTTCCTCCTGTTCTCCTCATTCGAGATAAATTTTAGAAAATTTTTACCTGAAATTCATCCGATTCATGGTGATTAATGTTATCCCTTTTTTTTCGAACTTCCAGAAATAATTTTCTAAATTTTATTGAAATTTACAGGATAAATTTCACTTTCTAAAATTTAGAAAAAAAAAAACTAAAAGTTAGAATCTTTTTTTGTCTGTGTATAGGCGCGTTGGGTGTGAAATGAAATACATGAAAATTTGTATACAACGGAAGACTGACACCATCGGGGAAGGGGCAGCGCCGTGAATTGGTGTGTGCACAGCACAACAATGTTCCCCGTTGTGGTGGTGATAGTGGGGGGGGGGGGGGGGGACATCGTCTTCCGTGAAGCTTCACTTCTGTCGCGTAGCTTCTACGCTCTCTTTTTTTCGCTCATTGTACAGCTCTTCAATTAACGAAAGTATATCATGTCCATTGAAAGGACTCGAATATAATGTCCGTTGAAATGATACATATCACCCTCGACTTGAATGGAGAATTGCTACGTGCCAGTGAGGGTCCGCGAAATCTATGTACGTAGTGGAAACATATAAAATAACAACAAAATTCATTTTTATTAATAATGGAATACTCAACCTTTCACACATTCTCATCATGGTCCTGTGAGGAGGCTATTGAAAGAGTCTCTGCTGTCAAAGAGGAATTGCAAGAGTCTGAGCTCTAGCATTGTGTTTGTTGTATAGGGATCGATATTGTACCTTATTTAGCACGGGGTTGGGTGAGTTGTTTGTAGAATGCTAGAATGCTAAAGCACTCTACTCTGTACAAGTGCGGGAGATTTTAAATAAAGTTTCCAAACACACATTTAAGTCACACAATTAATATTTTGTATTTAATCATGAATTGAATGATCTATCACTCGATCTAAAATCTTTCACAACATTCATCAATCAATAACCATTACAATCAAAATCCTTTCCTACTTATCATCATGAATACTACGATTTTTTTTGGGAATTGAAAGACGTTAAAATACAATAACTAATTACTAAATTAATGAAGAAATTAATGAATGAATTGATGAAATGCTCAAGAGTATCTGAAAATTATCATATTACACTGACCAGTAATCGAATACTTAATTATTGCTCTCCCGAGTCGAGAATTTGATTATTTTTAATTAATCAATCTCTCTAAAAATTAGTGATGTTTAATATCAATGACGGGAATTATCTATGAAAAATGTACTTATTATGTTGATGATGTCTTGTTCTTCAGAACAAGAGTCAAGATATACGATTTTTACATATCTATAATTTGAAACTATTCATTTGTCTGATTGTTTGCTAATTTCATTAGTTATTTGTTCCTGTGAGATACATACGGAAGGAGAGGGATAGAAGTAAGGGATGAAACGTTAGGGGTTATGAGAAGGTTAAGAAGGGATAAGAAGGGAGAGGGAGGGGAGAGGATCAATACATGATCTAGTCAGGTTCTATAAATGTTGATAATAAAGCAGAGGTCGATAATCAGAAGATAATATAGTGGAGGTTTTTTTTTTTAGTTATAACTAGGTCCTCAATTAATTCCTCCAAATCCTTTCCCTTGGGATTGGATACCCATAATCTGGAGAGATGAGGCAGCTCCTCGACTAATTGGACAATGCCTTCGTGTGACATGTTGGAACAACTAACGATGGTGAGGGCACGTAAACTTGACATCTTCATCACTGCGTTATGGGTGATACCTTGACAGTCGCCCAGGACGAGTTCTTCCAATTTGGTAGCTTGTTTAATATCCACAAAACAGTTATCAGTTAATTCATTCGAATGTATACCTGTGAGGAGATAATGGATTGAATATTGAAGAAAGATACAAATGAATCATTATTGACGTGCAGATGCAGTGTTTATAGATGGTGAAAATTTCGGAATAGTTTAATGGCACCAAATTTTGATCATATGTGGACGTTCGCATGAAAAGGGCCCACTTTGTCGCATTTAGTTTCCGAGATATTCACGTTTTTGTGTTCACATCTCCCATTTAAGCCCATGTTAAATTATTTCTTTGACATTCGATAGAGACGTAATTTTGAACTTCCCGGGGAGGGAAGTTATTGTAATCACCTCGAAAATCGAAAATCGATTTTTCAATATATCTTCACGTTTCAAGGTCTCCACAATCGATTTGGACCATTTTCAAAAAAATGTCTGTATGTATGTGTGTGTGTGTGTGCATATGTATGTTCGCTGTATGTGGCGAAATTTTTCGTCAACGATTTCTCACGAACAAATAGTCCGATTCGATTTTTTTTTTTCAATCGATGCGTCTTCATGCAATTTAGCGCTGATTAGATTTTGGATGGAATCGATCCAATAGTTTTTCTAATTTTTGCGAAGAACATGAAAAACAGAACTCGTGGAGATGTTAGTCACTGATTTTTCATGAGCGAATATTGCGATCGAGGTAATCCATCACCCAAATGGAATATCTACGGGTTATTAAGGTTGTTGCCCCGCGGCTAAAGTACTCGAAATTTTTCAATGAAATTTTTATCGTAGATAGCTCAAAGGATTACCTATAAAATGAGCACAGACCGATTTTTCTATCTCGCCTCTGTCCTGAGATATGATTTTTTTCCTTTTAACATGTCGGTAAAGGCAATTTCACCTTTTTTATTTTTTCAAAAATCAACCACTTGAAAACTTTCAATAAAAAAAAACACAGTGTAAAACTATTGTCAACCAATTTACAAAAAAAAAATCGAGTCGAGAAATCGCTTTATACCCGAGAAATAATTTGACAAAGTCGTGTTTTTTGCCAAAGTGGGCGGGACATTGAATTTAGTATACCCGACGCGGCAGCAACGCAGCTACCGAAGCCATCGAAGAGAGAGACAGACTATGCATGTGAGAGCCTACGCATGGTTGCCATGATCGACACTATTCAGCGTCAGCTGTATGCGCACGTATTGATGCACAGTCTATTCATGTGTGCGTGAGGCGCGCCGGACTGTACTTCGGTAAAAGTTTTCGATCTGACCCGGGCGCTTTGTTTAGCGGGACACCAGCGCTCAGCGTCAAAAATTTTGACGCTGTCCCTCTCGGGGCAGCAACCTTAAGATCTTATTGAATCTCCAGTGGAGTTTACGTTGTGATTTTCGACTTTTGTTGATTAGATTTGAGTTCTAGATGAACGAAGTGAAAAAAGTACCATTTTGTCACAATTTTTTCATTCCTTCATAACGGATCTCATCGAATTGTTGGCGCGAGTAGCTCAACCGGGAAGTTTTTTGTGTGGCCCGATCGGGTCACACACCATGGGAGCGAGCTTGCGAGCGACCAACAACGCTCACCTAGTCCATGATTTTGGAGTCATTCCTGGCTTAAAACGAGGGGAATCATATCAAGAAAAGGGTAGTATGCATAAGTCCAATACCGCCCAAGTGGGCCCTTTTCATGCGGACGTCCACATATATTGTTGGATACGTTGGAAAACGAATCCCAAATTTTCAAGGCCTTGGGCCAGACCATTTTTGAGAAATGGGTCGTCAATAATGGGAAAAACATAAAATTTCAATTTTTGACGACGCATATCTGAAATATGGACTGGTCGAAGGCTTTCAAATTTTGAAACTCGTTTTTCAACATATCCAACAATATATGATCAAAATTTGGTGTCTGTTCGGTTGTCAACCGAATTCTCACACACACACTAGTTCCTCTCTCACTCACACATGGCTCTTGATCTTCGACACCTGAGGTGCCACAAGATTGACTGGTGTAATTTGAGCGTGACCATTAGAATTGGGTCACGTTCACACCTCATCAATCAGCACACCTGCCACCTTGTAGTCAATTTATCACTCTTATTCGCTTTTTGCCTAACGTTCTGTACACACGCTTGTTTTGCTCACGTTCCGCTTCTCGCTTTATTCACTTTGTTCTTCAATTGATTAGTGCATTATAGATTGTTTGAGCATCGCTCATTAAATCCAAAGATTGTGCTTAACTAACTAGTGAAGTGACTTTCGTATTTTCTTTTCTTTTTACTTTCATTTGAATTAAAAGTGACTCAGTGACTCTCGCTCACTCCTGTAAAAATATCCTATTGTTTATTGCCCGTGGAATTAATAAGTTCATTGAACCAGATCCGACATCAAACAGTGTCATTAAACTATTCTGAAGTTTTCACCATCTATAGATACTGCGGAAGTATCTTAATTCTATAGGAGAAGGTAGGGAAAAGTAGACCAGGCGAGAAAAATGGAATGCACGGCAAAATGGATCACTGGGGCAAAACGGATCACTGATAGGAAAATGGTTTTTTTTGGTACTTTAAAGTCGAAATAGTTATTTTTCATTAGTGGAAAGTATGAACGAGGGTTTTAATGAGCTCAACGGTTGAACATTATAGCTAAGCCTCGAAGTTTAAACAAAGAAACAAACAGGAAACTAAACAGGGGACTGAATGAATCGAACAGTTAAGTCTAATAGTCAAACCTGAAAATTAAACAAAGATTATAAACATACTGTTATGCTTGTAATAAGCTGCCAGGTCGAATGAAGGGTCGAATTGTCTAGAAAAGAGTGTGAAAGGTCGAATGAAGGGTCAAACGGTCTAGAGAGAAGGCTTGCCCATCCCTCAACGTTCAACAATAACAGGGCCATTACCTTCATGATAAAATCAATATATGACATTTACCTTTGAGATGTAATTCGATGATGTTTGAGCAATTGTGGAGAATTCCAGCGATGATACCATCATTCAAAGTAGAGCCAATTAAGCCATCGATGTGTAAGCTCCTGAGATTTCTCAATTGATTAATTTCCCTGAGGAATGTGGTATCATTGCATTCTATTGAATCAATGTCAAGTCGCTCTAATATCCTCAAAGAAGCGAGATTTGGGCGATCATTCTCACCAATGGTAAATCTACTCAGGCGTAAAGAAGTTAAAGCTTGCAGATGAGAAAGATTCTAGAAAAAAAAAAATTGATTCACAGAGCATGATATTGAGTACTCTATTGGCGTAGGCCCGTCTGAAGACCTTTTGCTATGAAGAACATGACCACTGATAAAATATTTCGAAGTTAAATAATTCAAGACATAATAACGTGTGGTATTTAAGAATGAGAGTCGAGATTGCATGTGAGTGATAGAGTGGTGAAAATATGCGTGAGCACCATGAGAGTTGGTGCTAGTGTATGCAGCAGACGTGCAGAACAGTTGCGTTTAAGCAACCCTTCTTTAGTTGATTAATGTGTTGAATGATTCGAAACGCTAAACACTCACATGATTGACTGTGTCGATAGGGTCGATATGATGAGCAATATTAGTTGAAAACTGATGTCGAGGGTAAACAAATGAAAACAATATTAAAGAATGGAACGAAAATAAGATACAATAATCAAAGAAACTACTAGAAAATGTATGGGAAGAATGGGCTTCGGTTAAAGGAGGGAAGAGTTGTGGTACATTAGAATAAGAATTAACAGTGCATGTGAGTGAGAGAGTAGGAAATGTATGTATGAGAATCATGAGAAATTTTGGGAATTCCTACCAGTGGGGATTCTGAATGGGGGATTTTGGTGCGGGGATTCTGGCGCAAGTATTGTGGATTCAGGAATTCTGCCGTGTCACCGAGAGTTGGCGCTGTTATGAAAACTTAATTATTATTTGTATAACGTCTCAAATTATTGGAAAAACCTCACTCCCAGTTTATCACATTACGAATATAATAAGCAGCACAATTGATATAACAGTGGTAGAAAGTTTACGTAGCAAAAGCAAAGTTTACGTGCATAATATAATAGATATAACGAGTACCACTGTCAAACGTATCTGCCTCGAGAGTCCCTCCAAATTGAGGCTAGTAAGGGTGCTCGGTAATGCCAGCAGAGATTCCCATGGAAATTGACGAGGAAATATCTCTCCTGGGTAAGCTAATGGAATACAGTTAATGTAAACCTCCTTCAATGAAGCACATTGCGTAAACAATGTGGCCAGCGTTTCACCATTCTGTGCAACTGCCGTATGTGATCGTAGCGATAGATCCAAGTTCAATTTCTCCAGGCGCTTACAGTACCGTGCAATCAAGCTCAATTGCATAACGACATCATCTGCGACTTGAATATCGATGTTCTTTAGAAATCGCCCAGATTCCTTGAGAATAATTTCCAGATCGTTCAATGAACTTTTTAATGGTGGAGTAACGTGCAGAGATTGAGAGAAACAGGTATTATTGCCACTCATCAGTTCCTTCCAATTACGGCATACTGAAAGTGAATGTTTATTAATCTACCATTAAACCCCTCAACGCCGGGGTCGATGCAATTATAATATTTATCTTTATGAGTTGAGTTAATCAGGGTGCAGTTCCTCGGGTTACGTAGAATTATACACGAGCTCTGAGAATCATGACAGTTAATCCCTCAAAATCGTGAAAATATATTGACTTGCTACTGTACTACGATCAAAGTCAACCTTACGTGAAAGTGTCATGTGACTGAGAATACTGCGTTCTGAGTAATGCCAAATGATTTTTTTTTTCAAAAATGACTTTAAACCACAGTTTCAATTATATTGGCTAACCACAAATGACCTTAAAAAGCGAATTTCTATATGTCTAAACGCATATAAGATATTTTGTTTGATGCCACGGTGTATCCCAATAATTTCAAGACCAATTTCGCAACTCAATGGCGAAGATGATGAAATGGGAAGCCATTGATGTGAACCCAAGTGATTCCCTTCAACTTAAAAAAACCGAAATACAACGTGTCTTTAATTAAAATAACAAGTGCAGAAAGTTTTCTGACCTGATAATGCACGGAAAAAAATTCCTGTATCTGGCACATTATATGTCTGATGTGGGCATAAACAATATTTCCAAATCAGGTATATTATATGTCTGAATTGGAAATATTATTCCCGAATCAAGAATATCAATATGTCGAAATATATGAATTTTGTTGTAACAAATTTGTCTTGAAAATGAAATTCCCAAAAAATATTTAATAGTACCTAAGCTGTCGATATATTGTAACTAATTATATTGGAATGCCTGGGAAAATGGCGAGCGGCATACCTCGTGAAATTGAAACTCTGTCATCAATCCAGGGTATATAGGAAAATACATGCATCCAACAGTCGTCCGTGAGGGAATCAGGGGGCATTTCAGTTAAAGCACTTCTGTTCCAAAGATAATATTATAATAATTAATAGGATTAACGCAAGTCACTGAACGATAAGAATAACTCGAAGAGAATTAGATATTGTTATAAAAAAACATAGGTTTCTTGGCCTCTTGGTCAGTGAAAGAAACAAAAAAAAAAAGTGCGTGTGGAAACTACGCGCGACAGAAGTGAAACTCTTCATGTAAATTATATCTCATTTATTTATTAATTACGGTTTTCTGCAGCAATCACTCACGTTCTAAATATCTCGAAATCTTTTGCAAATTCATCAAGACATGCTATACTCGAAATTTCGGTAATCTCATGATGCATGACATTGTTTCTGATTTCGGTTTGTATAACTTATATGTATCGAGGCATTGACATTCGTTTATTGCTGCGCGTTTTGTTCAAAATTCATCCATGAGTGTTTTTGTTCCGTCGCAGTTGCTCTCATATTACTCTTATCACTTCCATATTACTTTTTCGTCACTAGGCCCGATAAACCGCGATTCTAACCTCACTTCGTTTGGTTAAAACGCAGCTTTCGGGCATTGTAACGAAAATTTCGTTGATTATACGGCGATGAAAGTATTTTCCAACTCATGATTATAAAGTCACATTCGTCAAAAATACTGTTATAGGCCTAGTGACGAAATCTACTATTTTTATGTGATGAGATGGAGAGTGAATGCGCTCACTGTGAGAGCAACAGAGACACTATACTCTTTGCGTGAAAGAGAAATACTCATAGTTGAATGCGTGGAGCAGCGTGCTTAGACAAATGTTGATATCTCGATAATGTTGCGTATCTCCCTTCGAAACCTTTCAATTGTCTGTAGTCTGAAGGATGTCAGAGGTCCCCGTTGGTAACGACTGTCTTTTGGATAACATCAAGACTATTTGATTCTCTGGAGAGATCTCAATCAAGACACATCGCTCTTGTATCCCTGCTGTCAAAATAATTGTTAACTAGTGGTGCGTTGTTGGTCGCTCGTAAGCTCGCTCCCATGGTAGCTGTGACCCGTTTAGGTCACAAAACAAACTTCCCGGTTCGTCATTATTACCTTAGGATTCTGTAGGCCTTATTATGAAAAAATGAAATGGGAAATTTAAAAAAAAAATTCAAATCGAAAAAAGGTTTCGAAAAGTCTGAAAATTTCCTCCGAAAAACATTGAAAACGTTCCTTTCGAATGACTTAGTCATGGGTATAATTGAAATATGGGGATGAAAGAAATTATGTATTTAAGTAATAAAGTATTTATATCATCCGGAATCATATAATAGTTTTTTTTTCAAATATTATTTGCCGTAAGGAGGATGATGGAGATTGACAGAAAAATATTCGTCAGAAAATGCTCTAAAAGGTGAGCCATGGTAATATTTGATATATCGATTATTTAATCACACGAATGCGATTTTATCCTGCGTGCGTAGTGAATTCGCACCGTTATCTCTCTTTATCACGAGAGTATCTCGTCAACCTTCAGAGTTACGGAAAAATGTTCCTCAACAAAATTAATGGTTTTTTTCAAGGCAAACATTTTTTATCCAAAACTTTTTTGTATATTTTCCACGGGTGGCCCTGTAGGCTGTCTGTAGTGCAGTGCGGACTGCATCCGCGCGCCTAGGCGTGTCCCGTGCCGCTTCGAGTAGCACTAGCCCGTTGGATATGAAAGATAGAGGAAAATGTCAAAAGACAAAATCGACGTATTTTTCAATAAAAAATTTTTTTTATTTGAAACTTTTCCTCATAACTTCTACCGTTTTCGCAAAATCGCGTTATTGCTATTTCCGTTTTCCTCTTTTTTTTTCTTTTTTCAAAAAACTGGAAAACTATTGAATCGATTCCATCCAAAATTTAATCAGGTCTGAATTGCACAAAGACGCATCGATTGATAAAAAAAAAAGTGAAATCGGACCATTCTTTCGGGAGAAATCGTTAGCCAAAAATTTTGCCACACACATCGCACATACATACATACATACATACACACACACACACACACACACACACACATACATACAGACATTTCTTTGAAAATGGTCCAGAACGATTGTAGAGACCTTGAAACGTGAAGATATGTTGAAAAATCGATTTTCATTTTTCGAGGTGATTACAATAACTTCCCGGTCCCGGGAAGTTAATAAACCGCCCCAACCAATTAATTTCATTTGTGTGTCTTGTGATTTTATTCTCTGAACATAACAATAATTATCGATCGTAGAGTCATTTATAAAAAAAACGATTTTCTTCGTCATAATGTTCGATGCAGGATCTGGTTCGATAAAATTAATAATGTCGATGGGCAAGATAATTATGGATGTTTTCAGGAGTGGGCGAGGGTCAATTAAACACTGAATACACGTGGCGTCGGTCAAATATTAGTCACTTTAATTAATAATGAATTGCCACTAATTAACACACTGGTCAATGAGTTTATGTATTTTCGATGAGCAAAAAAACTGAGATGAGCAATTAGCGATAAGCAAAAGCAATTAATTAATAGAAGCACAATGTAATCAAGCGAAAAGCAAAAGCGTTATAAACACGTGTCAACTGTAAGCTGTACAAAATGCGAATGAGAGCGATTAATTAGCCGCAAGGTGGCAGGTGAGAACAATGAAGTGTGAACGCGACCCAATTCTAATGGTCACGCTCCAATTGCACCCGTCCATCATGTGGCGCCTCAGGTGTCGAAGTTCGAGAGGTAATCGAGCGGGTCAGCTGTGCGTAGGGCCATGTGAGTCGGACAAATGTGTGTGTGGTAAATATTCGGTTGACAACCGAACACATAAAATTATCAAATTTTTGTACACTGCATGTCTCGATAACCTCTCGATAGTTTTCGAGATATTTCGAGTTCAAGTATTCACTGCACAAAGCATTCGCCGAATGATATTGGTCTACGCATCGAGCTTCTCTCTGTCCTTATACTCCACTCACTATTCTTCGTCCTCGTTCAGCGTGGAATATCTAACGCAACCGTTAGATTCGTGCGAACTCGAGTAAGAAGGTTCACTTCAAAAATGTGTGCGTGGTGGCCACGCTGAACAGAAGTGAAAATTCTCTAGGCTTGTGAGGAGATGATTGTTGTTTGAAAATGTCAATATGCTATCTATCCATAATTCTCTCTGTTGAAATTGAAGAGAAAGGATCAATAAATGGAGAATATTCATGATATTAATGAAAAATATGAATTATATTTTATTCAACAATTTCAATTCCCTCGTGATTAACAAATATTCACGATATTCTCTGATTCGTTCTGCTGTAGTCTTCGGTTTTTTTGATGTGCAAACATCGTATCGCTCGTCCCCACCACCCTCTGGGTCGGAATGATTCAGTGTAAATGCGACGGAACTCTGTAACAGGCAATGCTGTAGAACTGCGTTGCTTGCACAACGTAGTCTGGGGCGGCCGGCCGTTGTCGCTAGTGTGGATAACAGACCCATATGGCGTTAATGAGATGTTTACCCATACATATCAAGTACATCAGTATGGTTCACTGGTTTTCTTTTAATTATTTGGTGTTACTCACGCCACGCCTAGTGCATTCCGTACTCGTTTTTGGCATTACTATTCTGCGAATAAACAAATCCTCCGATTTATCAGTACGAAGTGAACACATTTCAATAATTGATTAGAAACCTATTAATCCTTAAAGAACATTTACCTTATGCTCTCCAATTTTTCAATCGATTTTCGAACACGATAATAGATAAAATAAATAATTAATTCAGTACGATAATTACACGAGACTAACTGACAATGCATGAATTGTAGGTTATAATTTGGTGAGGATTCTGGCATCAGCTGAAACAGCCCCACTCTTCACGCTAGTTCCACTTGTGATTTTCTCTTCAGGAGACCTTTGCCTCCAATGCGAAATGTGTAGTGTTCGCACTATACGCCGTAAGCGAAGTAGTTACTAGAGCCGTCTTCGTGTGCTCCACTCCCCCAGTCCATAATGCTCTCTTACTCTAACGACTCCCTTCAATCACCCCGCTTTTCGTGACGGCCCCCGCTTTAGTGGTCGACTTGCCCTACCGTGCCTAAAGAAGTTAAATGAACAGGCTAAACGGTCCAAATGAAAAACCGTAGCGTAGAATCAAGAAGCCAGGCGATCTGAACGAAAGGCTGGGAGGATCAAATCAAGTTGTCAAACGGTGCAAATAAAAGGTGGGAAAGTCGAATCAAGGGGCCAACCGGACTGGAGGAGTTTGAAAGGTCAAATCAAGGGGTCAAACAGTCTAGAGGGGAGGCTGAAAGGTCCATTTAACGTCAAACGGTGTAGACTTGACTCGAATTTTTATATTTTTTCTGTTCTTATATCATCGATATATTGTTACGATAAACAACAGGAAAAGTCGAGGCCCAAACAAGCTAAGTCCTCCCAAAATCGTGACGTGATCCCTGATGGATCAACCACAGAGATGCAGCTATGAGAAGTTTCCTCGATCACAGTGGGGAATGAGGATAAACACAGAGCTGGTTATTTTGTTCAATAAAATTAATTTAAATGCATGTATTATTTATAAATCTATATAGAGGTCATTGAATATTGGGAAAATGATTACTTACACTATTCAATTGTTTATTAATTAATTATTAACAATTGCGGGGGTCATTAGACGACGTCTAAATGATTATTGGACTATATTCATACCCTGGGGGGGGGGAGGGGGGCGGGGGGCAGAAGCATTTTAACCCTCTGGGATTGCCTCTGTGATTGCCTCTCATCTCAGAACACAACACAGAGGTATTTATTTATTCAACAAATAAATTATTAATTGTTTATTAATAATTGGGGGTGTCAATAGACATTGTCTAGATGATTTTTAGAGTATATTCATATCTGGTGGAGGGGTGGGGAGGGGGGGATATAACTGAAATTCACCCTCTGGGATCAGCTCTGTGATTGCTTCCCGTCCCAGAGCACAACACAGAGCCATTTATTCATTCCATAAATAAACTATTAATTGTTTAATAATAATTGGGGGTATCAATAGACATTGTCTAGATGATTTTTAGAGTATATTCATATCTGGTGGAGGGGTGGGGAGGGATATAACTGAAATTCACCCTCTGGGATCAGCTCTGTGATTGCCTCTCATCCCAGAGCACAACACAGAGCCATTTATTTATTCCATAAATAAACTATTAATTGGTTAATAATAATTGGGGGTGTCATGAGACATTGTCTAGATGATTTTTAGAGTATATTTATGTCTGGGGGGGAGGAGGGTGATCTAACCGAAATTCACCCTCTGGGATCAGCTCTGTGATTGCTTCCCGTCCCAGAGCACAACACAGAGCCATTTATTCATTCCATAAATAAACTATTAATTGTTTAATAATAATTGGGGGTGTCATTCGACATTGTTGACATGATTTTTAGAGTATATTTATGTCTGGGGGGGAGGGGGATCTAACTGAAATTCACCCTCTGGGATCAGCTCTGTGATTGCCTCTCATCCCAGAGCACAACACAGAGCCATTTATTCATTCCATAATTAAACTATTAATTGTTTAATAATAATTGAGGGTGTCAATAGACATTGTTGACATGATTTTTAGAGTATATTTATGTCTGGGGGGGGGGGGGATCTAACTGAAATTCACCCTCTGGGATCACCTCTGTGATTGCCTCTCATCCCAGAGCACAACACAAAGCCATTTATTCATTCCATAAATAAACTATTAATTGTTTAATAATAATTGGGGGTGTCAATAGACCTTGTCTAGATGATTTTTAGAGTATATTCATATCTGGTGGAGGGGTGGGGAGGGATATAACTGAAATTCACCCTCTGGGATCAGCTCTGTGATTGCCTCTCATCCCAGAGCACAACACAGAGCCATTTATTTATTCCATAAATAAACTATTAATTGGTTAATAATAATTGGGGGTGTCATGAGACATTGTCTAGATGATTTTTAGAGTATATTTATGTCTGGGGGGGAGGAGGGTGATCTAACCGAAATTCACCCTCTGGGATCAGCTCTGTGATTGCTTCCCGTCCCAGAGCACAACACAGAGCCATTTATTCATTCCATAAATAAACTATTAATTGTTTAATAATAATTGGGGGTGTCATTCGACATTGTTGACATGATTTTTAGAGTATATTTATGTCTGGGGGGGAGGGGGATCTAACTGAAATTCACCCTCTGGGATCAGCTCTGTGATTGCCTCTCATCCCAGAGCACAACACAGAGCCATTTATTCATTCCATAATTAAACTATTAATTGTTTAATAATAATTGGGGGTGTCAATAGACATTGTTGACATGATTTTTAGAGTATATTTATGTCTGGGGGGGGGGGATCTAACTGAAATTCACCCTCTGGGATCACCTCTGTGATTGCCTCTCATCCCAGAGCACAACACAGAGCCATTTATTCATTCCATAAATAAACTATTAATTGTTTAATAATAATTGGGGGTGTCAATAGACCTTGTCTAGATGATTTTTAGAGTATATTCATATCTGGTGGAGGGGTGGGGAGGGATATAACTGAAATTCACCCTCTGGGATCAGCTCTGTGATTGCCTCTCATCCCAGAGCACAACACAGAGCCATTTAGGTCTCAGTAGACAAGATGGACCACAAATCGTAGATTAACTTTATTGCCTAAAAAAGGGAATTTGACCAAATTCTTTAATTAAATATCATCCAAAAATTTGCTTATTAACATGGTTTCAGAAAAATTCAGTGTCGTTAAGTGGTAATTTAAACCTTTTGAGTGTATGAGTGAAGGAAGCAAGGGGAATGTGCTGCGCGCGCAACATCGTTGATGTATGGACTGGACAGGCATTAGTGAGGAAAAATTGAAGATATTGTGGCCACGTGCTCCAAACAGAAACGGGAAAAAGTCAAAAAATCAGGTATTTATGGATTTAATTAACCAAGAAACGATGTCTATCCATGAGTTCCTTTATATCACACATAAAAAGGAATGGATAGTTGAGTATTTGATTGAGAAGGGAGTATTGAAGAACACAGCCTTGTGTCCCACGTGCCACATGGAAATGAGGTTAAATACAGACAAATTTAACTTCCGATGTAGGCATAAATTTGAGGAAAATGGAAACACAAGGAAAAAAGTGAGATGTAACACGAAGATCAGTGTTTACTCAGATACAATATTCAGTTACTCAAAAGTGAAAAAACTATATAAGTGAATTTAAATTTATACGTAATAACGACATAAAGACTATTATCCCAGTATTTTTTGAAAAGATGGGAAAAAGAAGTGGCCATGAACTATTTGAGTATGTTTTTGATGAAAGGTAATTTTAAAAAATGAGAATGAATTAAATAAGAAAATAGGTAATAATTGATTCAGTGTGTCTCGAGTCTCACAAAGTGCAACAGCTTCGACTTCACCAAATTTCATGAATTATTTCAATTTTAATATTGCCCAATGAAGGTGGGAGGAGGAAAGTATTTTTGAGTTGGTGTAAGTTGAGATAATTCTTAGAAAAAACTGTCAGGAATATTAAAAATCGACTTTTGAGGTATAATTCGCCTTTGTGGGCCATTGGCACTAACCATGCACTGGCTCACAAACATTTTTGGGACCTCAACTCCACCACGTCCACGTCGTAGTCCTGGCAGTATGACTGAGAGTGGAGATGCGCGGTAGAATCAAAATAACACCAAAAAAGTCGATTTGGGGTCAGGGGTCCAACATGTACACTGAGACCGCCATTTATTTATTCCATAAATAAACTATTAATTAGTTAATAATAATTGGGGGTGTCATGAGACATTGTCTAGATGATTTTTAGAGTATATTTATGTCTGGGGGGGAGGAGGGTGATCTAACCGGTGAGGTGATCCCAGAGGGTGAATTTCAGTTATATCCCCCCCCACCCCTCCACCAGATATGAATATACTCTAAAAATCATCTAGACAATGTCTATTGACACCCCCAATTATTAATAAACAATTAATAATTTATCTATGGAATGAATAAATACCTCTGTGTTGTGCTCTGGGATGAGAGGCAATCACAGAGGTGATCCCAGAGGGTGAATTTCAGTTATATCCCCCCCCCCTCCACCAGATATGAATATACTCTAAAAATCATCTAGACAATGTCTATTGACACCCCCAATTATTATTAAACAATTAATAGTTTATTTATGGAATGAATAAATACCTCTGTGTTGTGCTCTGGGACGGGAAGCAATCACAGAGCTGATCCCAGAGGGTGAATTTCAATTATATCCCCCCCCCCCCCACACCCCTCCACCGGATATGAATATACTCTAAAAATCATCTACACAATGTCTATTGACACCCCCAATTATTAATAAACAATTAATAATTTATTTATGGAATGAATAAATACCTCTGTGTTGTGCTCTGGGATGAGAGGCAATCACAGAGGTGATCCCAGAGGGTGAATTTCAGTTATATCCCCGCCCCCCCCCCCCACCCCTCCACCAGATATGAATATACTCTAAAAATCATCTAGACAATGTCTATTGACACCCCCAATTATTATTAAACAATCAATAGTTTATTTATGGAATGAATAAATGGCTCTGTGTTGTGCTCTGGGATGAGAGGCAATCACAGAGCTGATCCCAGAGGGTGAATTTCAGTTAGATCCCCCCCCCCCCCCAGACATAAATATACTCTAAAAATCATGTCAACAATGTCTATTGACACCCCCAATTATTAATAAACAATGAATAATTTATTTATGGAATGAATAAATACCTCTGTGTTGTGCTCCGGGATGAGAAGCAATCACATCAGAGGTGATCCCAGAGGGTGAATTTCAGTTAAATCCCCCCCCCCCCCTCCACCAGATATGAATATACTCTAAAAATCATCTAGACAATGTCTAATGACACCCCCAATTATTATTAAACAATTAATAGTTTATTTATGGAATGAATAAATGGCTCTGTGTTGTGCTCTGGGATGAGAGGCAATCACAGAGGTGATCCCAGAGGGTGAATTTCAGTTATATCCCCCCCACTCCTCCACCAGTTATGAATATACTCTAAAAATCATCTAGACAATGTCTAATGACACCCCCAATTATTATTAAACAATTAATAATTTCTTTGTTGAATAAATAAATACCTCTGTGTTGTGCTCTAGGATGAGAGGCAATCATAGAGGCAATCCCAGAGGGTTAAAATGCTTCTGCCTCCCCCCCTTCCCCTCCCCAGGGTATGAATATAGTCCAAAAATTATTTAGACGTCGTCTAATGACCCCCGCAATTGTTAATAATTAATTAATAAACAATTGAATAGTGTACGTAATCATTTTCCCAATATTCAATTACCTCTATATAGATTTATAAATAATACATGCATTTAAATCAATTTTATTGAACAAAACAACCAGCTCTGTGTTTATCCCCATTCCCCACTGTGATCGAGGAAACTTCTCATTATGGGATTGTCTCTGTGATGCTATGTGACTGATCCATCAGGGATGCATCGATCCGACGTCTTTTAAGAGTGCAACCGTTCCAAAACTCTTGATATTGTTTCAGACCATGATGACCTCTTCAAAGTATTTATCGTTTATACAAAAAAAAAATTCTGATTCAAATCGATAATCTACCTTTTTAAAGTAGGATAACTCTACCTTCATCAATCCGATTCCTCAACCTGCCGTAACTAAAAAATCGGGTTGATTCAGATAGAGACGTCATTCCATTTTCGAATAAGTCGAATTCTACCTCAATCAGAACTTAATCTGATTCAAATCGAACTCTACCTGATTTAAGGGGAGACGTCGGGGAAATTAAAAAGTCTCAGCTCGGCCTCAAGAGTCATCGGACGAGTTTTGGTATATGAAGGTATATATGTAAAAGTCTCCCCTTAAGTCAAACTCTATCTGATTCAAGATGAACTCTAGGTGATTGTAACCATTGAATCTATCTGTAATTTTTTCTTTCGGCTTGATTCATGTCGGCTGTATCGACCGGAAATAAGTCGAGAGTCTATTTCGATCTGATAGAAAATGGCCAGGTCGAAGAATAGTACCGAATCAGAACTTTTTTTTTGTGTACTGTCGATGGCATTACTACTTGAATTGATCTTCCACCGTCAACTCTAGACTGTTTGACCCTTGAATTTATTTTCTACCCTCCACGCTAGATCGTTGGATCTTTGAACCAACCTTTCAGCTTCCACCTTAAACCGTTTAACCCTCGAATTGACTTTTCAGTCGCACCGCAGTCTGTTCACCCTTGAATTGACCTTCCGCACGGAAAAAAACCCCGTAAATATTTTGAGATCTCAGGATTTTCCACGGAGATTGACACGAGGGGCGCGCTTGGGGTGAAAAAACCAATGTTAGTTTAGTAGTAAAGAATTATTGATACAACATCGTCTGAACGATTCATTTATATAGTCGTCCGGGAATTTTCCGAGTCGAATCGGGAAACTACTGGTGGTGCATTTACTACGCAGAAAAACAGAAACCCGTGAAAATCCTGAGATCGCCGGATTTTCGACGGAGATTCACACGAAGGGCGCATTTCAGCTGAAAAAACCTAATGTTAGTTTAATATTGAACAATGACTAATGCGAATATCATCTGAACGATTCCTAAAGATACAAGATGATGAATACAATTTGTTTGCTATATGACGCTGAAGCTAGCACACGATGCTGGCGGACGGAGACGCACTACTTATGACAGGAACTGTACCAGGCGAATGTATGTTTTCCGTCGTATATATTGTAGACACATGCATCGGGGGGGAGGGTGCAATTTTTTTGATAGGAGGGGAGGGGGGTGAGAATTAATCATTTGGGGGAGAGAACGCGTCGGGAGGCTTTGTTTATTTATTGAGAAATTATAAATAGCCGATTTAGATAGAATTCAAGGGAATTCGACCCTCGGAAGGAGATTGAGGAGGGGGGTATGTATTCCGGAAGTCCAAAATTTTACCAAATGAGGGGAGGGGGTGGGGATTAATAATGTGGGAGAGAGAACGCATCGAGAGACTTTGTTTATTTATTAAAGAATTCAAATCGGCTATTTTTCATTTTTTTATAGATGAACAAAGTCTCCCGACGCGTCTTCTCCCCAGATTATGAATCCTCACCTCCTCCCCCTCATTTGGTAAAATTTTGGACTTCCGGAATACATACCCTCCTCCTCAACCGCCTTCTGAAGGTGAAATTACATAAATTTGCGATTTTCCATTTTTTTTATAAATAAATCAAGTCTCCCGACGCATTTTCTTTCACAGATTATAAATCCCCACCCCCCTCCCCTCATTTGGTAAAATTTTAGACTTCCGGAATACATACCCTCTTTCTGAACCTCCTTCTGAAGGTGAAATTACATAAATTCGCGATTTTCCATTTTTTTATAAATAAATAAAGTCTCCCGACACATTCTCTTCCCCAGATTATAAATCCCCACCCCCCTCCTCCCATTTGGTAAAACTTTGGACTTCCGGAATACTCATCCTCCTCCTCAATCTCCTTCTGAAGGTCAAATTACATAAATTGATGAAGCGACAGCCCAAGGAGGGTATTTGAAGTCAAAGTTTCATTCCCCTCGAAAATTGAAAAATTCCGATTTTTAGACATGACTGGTCATGCTAGATTTAAATTTCTAATTGTATGCGAAATAAATAGATATATCTGATCAAATGAATCGACAAGAAATTATTTGATGCTCATCGCTTCACCCTCATGGTTTCATCCCTTCATTCAGCCCTCTTGTAATGACTGTTATGTTTGAGCATTTTTACACTAATATTATGCATTTCTTTTCCTCCAGGTTCTATCCACATCGACTCCATTCCCCCCTCCTCCGTTGAATAGGTGAAATAGAAAATTTGAAGTGACTTGAAATCGAAAAGAAACCGTGAAATCACCAAAAAATACCATGAAATCACATGAAATCGATGATTTCATGAAATCATTGAAATCGTTCTGAAATCAAGTGAAATGCGCAATCACTGTGTCACTGGATTTTTAAATGAATGGCGCCTCGGCTTTCATTGCTTACATTCAAAAGCAAACATGAAAAAATTGAAACAGTGTTGAAATATCACGAAAGACGTGTGTAGTTGCTAGTTCCTTAATTGACGTACCGTTGGATAACCCTGATGTTGAGAACTGTAATCGAATGAAGCTGTCGGCCTGTGGGTAAACATAAAAGAACTATTTTCTCTACATTTCGACCGGAAGTAAACCAATACATAAGAATATGTTCAGTGAACTTGAGATCGAGAAATTTGTTTATAAACCCCACAATTCGCTCCCAACCATTCCCAAACGTATGATGGGGTGACAATAAGAGAATGAGCAAGTAAGTTGATTATAATCTTCATACATACCTTTCTCCATTCCGCTCACCTTTCAGGTGATAGAAGTAATTTTCGATCTTTTCCGCATGGCGCCGTTTCTTCCCTTCCGCCATCGTAGTTAATCGAGTCCTGTAGAATTCAAAAATAAATATAGAGGAGAGCGGGAACGATTTGTACAAATGGCCTTGTAATTGCACCCGTGGACCACACAAAGCTATAAGAAAACATTTTATAATACTCGGAGAAATATTTTTGGTAAACATTCCCATCCCATTCAAAAATTTATTAAAATTTAATCTTAAATAATAAATTGCAAACAATTTCATATATTTTTATCTCCACATTTTGTTGAAAAAAAATTAGCGAAAGGAAGTCAGTCGCGCCAGACAACGTATAAAGTATCTTAACATGCTACACGTAAATGTAAATAACATAAAATACATTCACATATTTGCAAATAGTATGAAGACAGCGATTCTCGAATGAGGCACTCGAACACACCGTGGATGGGATAAGAAGTACAACCAGGATAAATGGAGAAACAAGTAGGCGGCAGCGACATGCGACTATAGATTTGCAACTACAGATTTGCGGTTGTGGAGTTTGATAATTTTACGTGTGCGTTTTTTATTCGCCATCAATTAATTGATGGAGCGCTTCCGAATGCTCCTTTCGATCCTTTTCGCGTATTATTATAGTGAATGTTTTGCATTTCATATCTCGAAAGTTGAATATCTCTGCACGGAGAAAAAAATTCAGGAAAAATTACGAAAAAAGTCACGTAATCGTGAGCTGAAATGTGATTTCAGCGAAATTTTATTGAAAAGTTACAGAAAAAATAAGAAATGAATTGTAAATTTTACGATTTGCTCCGGAAAATTTCTTTCAAAGTTCCGTAATTTTTTCTATAAATGTAAAATTTACTGAGTTTTCATTAAAAAGTACAGAAAGAAATGGAAATATTACTCAATTTCTCGAAATTTTTCTGTGACTCTTACTGTTTTTTTTACGTTTCCCAGTTCCGTAATTTTTTTCGTTACGTGACGTAAATTTTCCCGTCTAGTATGGAGAGGGGGCTGGCTTGACCTTGCATAGACAGTGTGCCCCCCCCCCCCCCACCCTAATGATTCGGAATCCCTCGATTGTCGTCGGACAATTTCGGGGGTACAACTGTTCCAGCAGTGTATTGCGTCTTATTGCGTTATTCATTCGAACTAACAAGATAATTAGTGGTGACAGTGTATAAATTAGTGGTAAAAACAGTTGAAAAACCTAGATATTGATACAAGTGTGTGTTCTGTGTTCCATTAACTAACGACGACTGTATTTTCATTGTAAAATTGTGCCATAGTGTTTATTTAAACAAACGTATTTAATCGTATAAACTCGACGGTGAACAATACTCTTGGAGTTTACTCAGTTCCAACGACGTAAAAAGTTGTTTAATCAGAAGGATAGGGGGATGCGTGGGAGAAAAATATATTTTGGAAATATAAAATTGAGTTTGAATGTTAGAATGAATCTTGTTCACATTTTCTAATAAAAATAATCAGTGAAAAAAAATTCTTCATTTTTTAATCCTCCTTCTTGATCCTCATGTTCCCCAATAATTCCCAAAATTATGATCTAAAATCGGTATTAGAATTAATAAAAATTTAAGATTAATTATCATTAATATTATTATCATTATTCCGCACGAAAAAAAAAAAATCAAGTCAGGGAAAAATTACGAATTTATGTAGGAAATGTTCCTACACGGGAGAGTCAATTTTTACGGAACTGAGTATCGTAATTTTCACCGAGAGATTCGTAAAATTTCCGCTACGACACGTACTTTTTACGCAACTACATTTCGCCCCACGATTACGTTTCGGATCGTAATTTTTACGTGACTTTTTCCGTAATTTTTCCTGAATATTTTTCTCCGTGTGGAACCACTTGCCCGATTGGGCTGAATTTAAATACCAAACATGACCATCATAAGAGATACCTTGTAACGGACATGTGGGGATGTCCGTTGAAAGAACCCAACCACCTAATCAACAGCAACCTCCTAACCAGTACATCCACCATCCACGGGTTTAGAGAGAGAGAGAGAATTAATTTTAAGGTTATTTTCCCGCTTCGGTGTGGTCATTTTTCCCCAAATTGGTGGTTTAGAAGTTGTTTTTGGGGTTATCTTTCTCGAGAACAGGAAAATCCTGTCCGGGCTATTCACTTTTGAGGGCCCGTAGACTCTCCGCGAAGAAGGGCCAAAATAAGAGTCATCCGGTTTGTCTACGGGAAGTACCCTTCTGTTAATCACACGGGGAATCGACCAAGTCTGATTGCAATATCAGCGCTCCACTTCAGTTGGATAAAATGGGATTAATTGGGTCAGTTTTTGGTTCGGTGGAAGGTCGAGGGAGACAAGTGCAACCCTTGTACTCCCCGAATTGCCAGGTTGCATTGGGTGAAGTAGTATTTTTCTTAGATTAATTTTTACGTTTCATTTATCAATCCGATCCCATTTATCCCGGAGAACCGATCCGTGGGAGGTACCAAGAGTAAGTATTAGGTCTTTGGGACTTCCATCCGTCCCTATGACTCGGGGTGGCAACCCCGAATCTAGTTTGTGGCGTTAGAGGAATATGATTAGAGTTAGAGTCTTCCCTCAATTCAAGTTCGAATTGAATTGGTCGGGTCAAGGTGCGACGGCGCCACCTCCCTAGAATAAAAGTTATTAGTTATCCGAGTGTCGCGCTCGCGCCGATCAGGACCGATCCTGATCTGCCCCCTCCATTTTCCAAACGGGTCAGTGTCGCGACACTGACCTAGTGAGGCAGTCTTCGTCTTGACCCGGTCAAGACAGGTCAACTTTTTAAGTGCTCCCACCCTGTGTGAGGACTAAGTTTAGTGTGATTAGAGGAGTCCACCAGCTCTAGAATGGTGAAGAAGGTGCCCAAGAAGGCGAAAAGGGTGAGTTTTTGGGTTATTTTCTGAGTGTATCCGCGCCATTAAAATAATGGCGCCGGCTTTTCCGTCTCACGACGGGTCGACCACCTTGGCCTTCAGCCACGTGCGTCGCAATATTTCCCCGATATATCGGGAGATAAATAGGTATTTGTGTGGGTTGAGGTGTTGATTTTTCACGAGACTCTTTCTCGTGGTTTTCCCTATCATAGGGTTCCCCTGAGGGTTTTATTTTTTATAAAAATCCCGAGGTAAAAGAGAAATACCTCGTGGCGTCTCTTTCCGACGCGCAGTCGGCCATTTTCCCTCTCTGTCGGTGTTCACCGTGCAGCGTGGGCTCGAGTACGGTGAGTTGCCTCACACCCTCTCGTTCCCCGCGCCTACGAGCGTCGGCGGTAAGTGTTGCGCGCTGAGCGGCACAGTTAGTCGTTTAAAATTACGCGTGTTTTATGTCCTCGTTTAGAGGGGTAATTTTTAATCTTTATGCCTGAAAATGCATAGGTGGTATCCGTGGATCCTAAGGATCACGGCAATATCCGAGTGGACACAATCGGCCGAGTGGTTTGCGAGTTTTCGCGATTTTAGTACATTTGAATTAATTATTCCGAGTTATTTTTCTCCACTATCATTGCGTATGACGAGTGGTATATTTTTCTTCTCTTCTCTCTCTCTCGTTCTCCCATTCCCGTATTGGGACTCCGTCTCCGTTGATTCTCAGAATCTCGGATTTATTTTATTTTAATTCGGAATTCCGATCTCCCCGGGAATTAAAATTTTTGGGGTAAATTATTTAGCGTTGTTTCAGCTCCGTTGAACACAACGGCCTTGCGGGTTTACGAATCCGATTAAATAATTAGTATGATTATTTTCTATAGCCTCTCTGATTGATTATTATTATTTTCATTATTTTTATTATTTTTGAAATTTCCGGATTTTGTACCGGTTGATTCCCGTTATGGGTTACAAATGTGAGAAATAATTTCGTAGTGTATTGTCTTACGTTTTCAATAGTGGAACATGTAAACATTATTTTGGATAGTTTTATTTTCTTTCGTTTCAAGCCCGACACCTCGTTTCCACCTGAAATCCACCCCTCTCTCCATAACCCAGCCTCCTGAGCGACACCGGCAACCGTGACCTTTCCTTTCCAATCGAGTGACCTCTCTTTTTTTGGATTTTTACATTAGTTTGAGTCTAGCGATTTAGTGAATTTGCAAATTTTATCCGGTTTGATCGTTCCGGTGAAAAATGATCTGGCGCCCAATACTTAAATTTTAGGGTAAAACTCGATTGGGAGGAAGAGGGCGAAGGTAACTCTCATTTTCCAACCCCCATCCGAAAATGTCACGTTACAACCTTCATGCCAAATTTCAAGTCAATATCTCCATTTTTTCGAAAGTTAGCGTGTTTACAAGGATTTTGAGTGAAAAACATAAAAATGGCGATATCTCGAAATTTTTGTATTAACGGGTATACATATCTTGATTGATTAAGATAGAAGACATCGAGACGAAGGTTTTGAGAAAAAAAAAAATTAATCGATTTAGTCGTTTTCAAGATATCCGGTAAATTAGATCCACATACAAAGTTGAATATCTTCGGAACCACCTGCCCGATTGAGCTGATTTTAAATACCAAACATGACAATCATGAGAGTCACCTTCATGCCAAATTTCAAGTTGATATCTCCATTTTTTCAAAAGTTAGCGTGTTTATAAGAATTTTCTGCAAAAAACATAAAATTGGTCATATCTCTAAAACCTTGCATCGACCGGTATATATATCCTGGTTGATTCTGATAGTACACAACGAGACAAAGATTTTGAAAAAAAAAAGCCAATGGGTTTGGTCATTTCTGAGATATTCACAAAAAATGATCTACAAATAAATCACTATTTCTCAAAAACTACTCAATCGATCGAGCTGAAATTTGGCACAGAATTAGCACCAACTAATACCAACAATCTCACAAAATTTCAGATTTTTCGGAAATGATTTTCTTAATTAATTGGTTAATTTAAGGAAAAGTGACCCCCGAGTGGATACGCGAACAGATGGACATTGGCTCCAAACAGCTTCGTATTTTTACGTTTCAGACCATTCTACATCGTTTCCAACCAAAATTAGAAAATGTAAAAATAGGTCGATGACAATGCTTCCATTCGGAAGCAAAAAAAAGGTAAATAAAATAAGAGGATTCGGCACTTGAATAGTAGGAGCATAGACAGAAGAGAAAACATATCCTCGATATTTTTTTCTTAAAATACCCACTAATTTTAAATAATAAAATTAGATATCCAAAAATAGAATTTTATTGTCCGTTTTAGAAATATCTTCCCGATGAGAATAAATAATATCCAACTTATGTTCAATTTAACCCTTCCAGCGTAGTAATGTTCATCTAGATTTCAATAACAATTCTAGTTTTGGTTGGTAAATTTGACCATTATGCCTGGATAAAAATAGCCCTGACGGTACAATCATTCCTATCCTACCGGTAAGATGATTTTTATTCAGACGAATAGTAGAATTAACTAACCAAACCTATAATTTCCATTTAACTCTAAACAAAAATTACTACGCTAGAAGGGTAAAATTCAACATAACTTGGATATCATTTATTCACATCAGGACAATCTTTCTCAAATGGAAAATAAAATTTCATTTTTATGTATCAAATTTTATTATTCAAAATTTCAAAGATTGGTCATTTCCGGTTAGAAAAGAAGCAAAAATTAATGGAAGAACACATTTACCGAACGGAATGGTAATTTTTACTAAAAATTTCTCTCGTGTAGTCAATGCCGGAAATCTGGGTTTCTTAATGTTCTCAAAAAGCAAAGGAAATAGCGAGTTCTAGTCTTTTTCAATCGATTTCTGAGATGATTTGACCTCCAGCAGGTCCGGAACCCAGAGCCTCACATGACAGAAACCATTTCTTGATGTTTGATCAGCCAAGAACAGATGTCGAAGTTTTCGACACTTCATAAAATTAATTTTTCTCAAATTTCTCGAAAATGAATGGAGACAGCGACTTCTAGCCTTTTCCAATGGATTTCTGAGATGATTTGACCTCTGGAAGGGGGAAGGGGGGGTCGGAATCAAAAGCCTGACACGCCAATAACCTCTTTTCAATGTTTGATCAGCGAAGGAGAGAATTCAGAGTTTAGCAAATTTCCAAAAATTCCAATGTTCTCAAATTTCTGAAAAGCCAATAGAGATAGCGACTTATAATCTTTGGCAATGGAATTCTGAGAGAATCTAACCTCTAACAGCTCCGGAAACCAGAGCCTGGCACGGCCGGAACATGTTTTCCGATTATTTGTAAATAAGATTTGTAATTTGCGATGAAAATAATTTTTTAACGATTTTGAAGGCGGCAGGCAATCATCGGAATATAACACGAGAAGTAATTGGTAGGATAAAGCTTTCAGTGGGCCAATATATAATTAGGTGAGGAATTTGATTAATAGGAATGGGAATTTCTTACTTGGCTTGAGAGGATGGTGTAGGAGAGGTCTATATAATAGGTATGATCTTTATAATTGTGGATTTGTCCTTCTCTGAATCACTACAAGCTGCCTATGCAAACCTCAGGATCTAAAATGGCCGAAGTGATGAAATTCAGTTGCTGCGCTGCCGATTCAATGAGTCGTGTCATGAAGGATGGAGAGGAAACCACCAGAGTCAAATCGACCGCCATATTTCAACCGCCCGGCAAATTCAAACCAAGACGAAAAAAGAATTAGTGAAAAAAGAAGGAATGAATGAATAAAAAGCAAGAAGTAATTTATAAAGTTCTCAATTATAATTTTTTTTCTTTCAACATGATGAAAAAAAAGCAAATTGTTTATAATTAAATCGATATTTGGCAATGTCCAGATAAAAAATATGAATGTTAAATACTAATCATTAATAATAAAGTTATTAATTGATGATAATAATTATTAATAATGTTAATTATTAAATAATCATTTGAGTGAATTGTTCCATGAAATTCGTTCCGTTATTTTCATTACTAATAACAGCGCACTTATTACTATATCAATTAATAAAAAGAAATGTCAGGAGAACTTTTTGTAGGAAGTATGAAAATCTACAAAAAAAAGTCTTCGATTTATGTCGATAACGAGTGATTTTAGAAGAAAATGATAAAAGATATTTTTAAAAGTGATTTAAATTTTCAACAAAAAATGTCTCTCGACATTTTTTCCTAAAATCCACTATTATCCAGATAATTGAATATTCAATGAAATGTGAAAATTTTATTTCTCCACTTGCGATGAATTTTATAAAAAAAAACGATAATAACACTAAAATATTCATTACTCATCTCTTCATAAGATTATAATACCTGAGGATTAATATGAAATATATTGAATAATGTCGAGCTTCATCGTATCCAGTTTTGAGCAAGTTATTATAATTGTTAATAATTGTTACATATTTCCCATTTAAATTTCTATTTGAATTCCATATTTCCCATATAAATTTCCCAGCTATCATTTCTCTCAAATCTCAATAACTTTTTAAATTATCAATGGAAAATTCAAAAAAATAATTAATAACGTGGTAACATTGTTCTGAACAAATTGAATATGCTGAGACAGGTGAATAAAATAATTATATGAAATTAATTAATCAATCAATTGATTCATCCATCTTGACAAAATACAGCGGAAATGTAATTGAATTGTTATAATTAATTTTCAAGTCCTTTACAAAAATTTCCTGTACAATGCAGCTGATTTTTCACTTATTTATAAAAGTAACAACTAAAGAAATTATCGTTAGAAGTATTTAGGACCTTGCGGGGGCCATATGAATTTTTTTATTATTTTTAATTGTTAAAAAAATTCATTTCACAATTTTTCTGAGCAAAAATAACATCAATGAATCAACAATTTCTGAGCATATAAATATACAAAACAAGAATTTTTTTAATATAACTGAGAGGGAAGAATTATGACAAGAACGAGTTGATTAATAAGGAAATTTAAGTGGAATGAAATTAACTTTAGATTAAGAAATTGTCCTTTACAACTGATTGAAATCAATGGAAAACAATTCTTGAATTATTTTCGATTTTTTAATCATTTTTGTCCTGTTATTTAATGCCATTTGGTGATCATAAATAAACACCACAAGGAAAAAAAACCATTTACTTGATTTAATTTTTTTGATAGAGATTTATGAGAAAAATCGTCTCGTTTCCTGCGAAAAGAGGATATATTCAACCAGTAATATATACAAAATATAATTCAAGACATAACTGATGAATTTTCAAGTCAAGTAGAAAAACGTAAATTAATTTTTTTCACGTTGTTTTAATGTCAAACGACCTTTTTGTAGGAAATATGAAAATGTACAAAAAAAAGTCTCCTGGTAATTTCCTCTCAAGAATGATTAAACAAATTACATGATTTTTCTTATTTAATTTATTAGGAAAATATTTCAAAGAACTTTTTTTGTTGAAAAAATTGTGATCTACAAAAAAGGTCTTTTGAAATTTGCTCCTAAAAATATATCTTAATGAGATATCGATGAAAAACAAGATGCAAATTATTCTTAAATCCTGTAAAATCGAGAAAAATATCAATAATTCACTTTTTCAAGAGAATTTATTGATTTTCGAGTACCACCTTTCAACCCAGAGATCATTACACCAGAATAACCAATTCTGCGACCAGTGATTCCAGCGATGAATGAAAAAACTGGTTGAGCTTCACCTCTTTGAATTGAAATAGAAGAATGAACGATGAATTCCGATGTAAACACTGAAGGACTGGTCCTAAACAGAATGAAAAAAATTTTAAAAATTAATTTGATGTATTTCATTTACAAAAATCGAAATAATTTCGATAATGAGTAGTTTTAAAAAGAAATGTCAGAAGAACTTTTTGTAGGAAATATGAAAATGTACAAAAAAAAAAGTCTCCTGGTAATTTCCTCTCAAAAATGATTAAACGAATTACGTGATTTTTCTTATTCAATTTATCTGATATACTAAAAATAATTAGGAAAATATTTCAAAGAACTTTTTTTGTTGAAAATATTGTGATCTACAAAAAAGGTCTTTTGAAATTTGCTCCTAAAAATATATCTTAATAAGATATCGATGAAAAACGAGATGCAAATTATTCTTAAATTCTATAAAATCGAGAAAAATATCAATAATTCACTTTTTCAAGAGAATTTATTGATTTTAGAGTACCACCTTTGAACCCAGAGATCATTACACCAGAATAACCAATTCTGCGACCAGGTGCGACCAGTGAGTCCAGCGATGAATGAAAAAACTGGTTGAGCTTCAGCTCTTTGAATTAAAATAGAAGAATGAACGATGAATTCCGATGTAAACACTGAAGGACTGGTCCCAAACAGAATGAAAAAAATTTAAAAAATTAATTTGATGTATTTCATTTACAAAAATCAAAATAATGTCGATAATGAGTAGTTTTAAAAAGAAATATCAGAAGAACTTTTTGTAGGAAATATGAAAATATACAAAAAAGGTCTCTTGGTAATTTCCTCTCAAAAATAATTCGCCAAATTACGTGGTTTGTATTATTAAAAATATCAGGTATAATCAAAGGATTAGAAAAATATATCAAAGAATATTTTTTCTTGGAAATATTGCGATCAACAAAAAAGGTATTTTGAAATTTTCTCCTAAAACTTTTTGTTTATGAGATATCGATGAAAAACGAGATGCGAATTTTTTTTATTTCTATAAAATCAAGAAAAATATTGATAATTCACCTTTTTGAGAGGATTAATGGATGTCGGGCTCGAGCTTCACTCGTAAAGAACTCAGTCTTTGATTTGTCGAAACTTTACAGGAATGAACGGCTTAGGATTGGCATTATCATTCCTGTTGTCATTCCTGCACTGAGGACAACCCTTGTGATCGTCTTGGCGAATAATGCAACTAGCACATGAATGGCAGAGTGAGATATGCTTGCATTCAATCCCCATGTGTGTGATTGGATCTTCCATGCAAACAGTACAAATCCAATTGAGTGGCTGAATTGGATCTTCACTATGTCCGATGTAGACTTTGTCGAACGTGCTGACAGCTACATTGCACTCTGGGCAGAGCAAGCCTGTCTGTGCTTCTGCAGCCTCATTTCGTAGCACAATGCTACATGCCTGGCATAGAACAATATGAGAGCATCCTTTGCAGAGCATTTCAACAAGTTGAGTATTGCACTTGATACACCGCCATTCACGTTGTCGAAAATCAACAAAATTCTCATCAATATCCAACTGTTCATCTTCAAGAATTTCAGCATCTTCAATGAGTGCCTGAACGATGCCTTGTGGGACTTGAATATTGGCTCTTATCAATCGTTGGACTTCAGTCAGATTCAGCTCAGTGAACAAACCAGCAGGATCACGACATGTTCTCACGTTTCTCAGTTCAGCCCTTTGAGCTTCCATAATGACAGGATCTTCTGGGATCTCCGCTGGAGGGATTGGGCAGTAATTTCCGGAAAGAAATTGTCGTTGGTAAATTAATTTTTTTATTAATGGTTTGAGCATGCCAGAAACAGTCTGAATGAAACGATCAAATTCTATCTGATTCGATTCTAATAACTGCCACAAACGTCTGAGTAAAGTGAGACGGATGCAGGGCAAGAGTCTTGGTGACATACTGATGTTCTTCTGCGATTTCTTATCACCACTGATTAAGGTGGATAAATCTTGTACCGCTGAATCAACGATCTCCAAGTGGGCTTTGTAATGAGCCCATTGGGCAGATGGATTCTCCTGGATCTTCCCTTTCAATCTCTGAGGAATCCTCACGGTCCCGTTCATCAATAAATGTTCTTTTTTGAAGTAATTATTCGACTCCGGTACCAATTCGGACAGAAATGTGTCAGAATACCACTCCATTATGGGTCTGAAGATGGCATATAGATTCTGCTGATTTAGACAGCCTACAATCCACTCAAAGCCAAGACGAATGGTAGGTGCCGAAGATAAATAATTTGCGATAAACTTGGTGAGAATTTGAACGTGTTGTTCATTTTCCAAATCCACGCCACGTTGTTGGTGTGCGAAATTCAAGATCGTGAGAATGAAATCACAAAACGATGGTGCAACGTCGAGCAGAGGGAAAGATGGACGAATGCTCGTCACCAATCGCCAATCATAATTAGTGATTATTTTGAGCGGTGTCTCTCTTACGATGAGTTCAATTTTGATAGCCTGAACAACAGCACGAAAGAGGTCTCGTGACTCATCATTGAACAGAACCCAACCGAATGTTAGGGCACGTTGTTTGAATACACCAGTAATGAGCATGACCCTCTGAGTATTATGAACATCTGGCAAAACGAGAGAGTTGGTGTTCAGATACAGCACTTCAATGGCTGGCATCCGTGCAGCTACATCTCGAGTAGCAAAGAGTGCTGCAGTTTTCCCATCACGGGCAGTAATAGAATTCATGAAAATTTCACCGTGTTTATGTTTCAGAAGGGCTTTCCATCTCTGTGATCCTAAAACTTGCTCAATTTCAACGTAAGTCTTCGGTTGTGGGAGAGTACTCTTATTCCTCCAATCCCTCATTCTTTGTACCAATTGTATAAATTGCATCTCCCGATCAAACTTCCTAAATCTAGAAAGAAGCGAATAAATGCAGTGATAATTTTATCAATTGAACAGAGAATAGCTTAAGAGGATTCCTACCGAGTTTTGTCAGCCCCTAGATATCGAAAAAAAAGTCAATTGACCATTTTTCATTGACTTTTTTAGAAATGAATCTTCTGCCATCGTATTCTCAAAGTTTCAGATTTTTATCATGATTGAAATGATATTTTTCGCCACAGCAGAAGATTCATGTTTATAAAAGTCAATGGAAAATGGCCAATTGATTTTTTTTTTCGAAATGTAAGGGCTGACGAAACTTAGTCGGAGTCCGAAGCTATTCTCAAAGTTCCAAATTTTTATCATGATTAGAATGATATTTTTCACGATAGCAGAAGTTTCATTTCAGAAAAAGTCAAGGGAAAATGGTCAATTGACTTTTTCTCGAAATCTAGGGGCTGACAAAACTCGGTAGGAGTCTACTGAAGCTCTTTCCAAAGTTTCAGATTTTTATCATGATTAAAATTATTTTTTTCGCTATAGCAGAAGATTCATTCTTGAACAAGTCAAGGGAAAATGGTCAATTGACTTTTTCTCGAAATCTAGGGGCTGACAAAACTCGGTAGGAGTCTACTGAATCTATTTCCAAAGTTTCAGATTTTTATCATGATTAAAATTATTTTTTGCGCGATAGTAGAAGATTCATTTTTGAACAAGTCAAGGGGAAATGGTCAATTGATTTTTTTTCGAAATCTAGGGGCTGACAAAACTCGGTAGGAGTCTACTGAAGCTATTTCCAAAGTTACAGATTTTTATCATGATTAAAATTATTTTTTTCGCGATAGCAGAAGTTTCATTCTTGAACAAGTCAAGGGAAAATGGTCAATTGACTTTTTCTCGAAATCTAGGGGCTGACAAAACTCGGTAGGAGTCTACTGAAGCTATTTCCAAAGTTACAGATTTTTATCATGATTAAAATTATTTTTTTCGCGATAGCAGAAGTTTCCGTTCAGAAAAAGTCAATGGAAGATGGTCAATTGACTTTTTTTTCGAAATCTAGGGGCAGACAAAACTCGGTAGGAGTCTACTGAAGCTATTTCCAAAGTTTCAGATTTTTATCATGATTAAAATTATTTTTTTCGCGATAGCAGAAGTTTCAGTTCAGAAAAAATCAATGGAAAATGGTCAATTGACTTTTTTTTCGAAATCTAGGGGAAAACAAAACTCGGTAGGAGTCTACTGAAGCTATTTCCAAAGTTTCAGATTTTTATCATGATTAAAATTATTTTTTTCGCGATAGCAGAAGTTTCAGTTCAGAAAAAGTCAATGGAAAATGGTCAATTGACTTTTTTTCGGAATCTAGGGGCAGACAAAACTCGGTAGGAGTTCTCTGGAGCTATTTTCTAAATTTCAGATTTTTATCATGATTAAAATTACTTTTTTCGCGATAGCAGAAGTTTCATTCTTGAACAAGTCAAGGGAAAATGGTCAATTGATTTTTCTTTCGAAATGGAAGGGCTGACGACACTTAGTAGGAGTCCTCTGAAGCTATCCTCAAAGTTTCAGAATTTGATCATAATTAAAATGATATTTTTCGATTTTACATCTCTTCTTGGCTGATCAAACATTGGAACACAAGTCTGTGACTTGCCAGGTTCTCTCGAGCCTGTCCAGATATTTTTTTTAATTATATCAAAGTCTGCAAAGTCGATACTGAGAAATTCGTACAAATACTGACCTTTCCTCATCTATCACACAACTGAATATCTGTCCGTAGGATGTGCACAATTCTGATGACGATCTTCTTTGAAGCTCTTGCAAGAATGCGAGTCTGTCAGAAGCGTCAGGATCTGGTAAGTGATTATGTGTATGAAATTTCTTGGAGAAAGTGAATACTCCCCCATTCAGAGTACCTCTTGCACGGCACCCCTCTTTTTTATGCAAAACACATTGCAAGTACCTGTGGAACAGTGAGAAATGGTTATCAATTATTTTTATTTGCGTTTTCTATTCCTTACGGCATAATAGAAGTCTGAGGGGACACATGGGATAGAAAAATAAGAGGTGAAAAAACAATTATGTTGCGTTAACCAGAGGGACCTGAAGATACATGAATTTCTGTTCATCAGGCTTACTTGAAATTGGGCTTATCACGAGGAGATTTACAAATGTGGTACTCGTAGTAATCGAAGATCAAGTTACTATCCAAATTATTTCGAATAAATTTGCTGTAATTACTCAAATTTCTCGACGACATGTTGATCTCACGACGTGTAAACGTAGATAACCCGAGAAAATGAGACGTTGCGATCGTCTTTTGAATTCAAACAGCACGAGTTGCCATGGAAATCATATTAAGTGTGGCGCCACATTTTGTCAGTTGAATGGGAATTCAAAATATTCCATGATTTGTCAAACAATTAAAATATTTTTTCAATTAATTTCGATGATTGTTGAGATAATAATACAAAAATCATAAGAAAAATGATTGAAAATATTCTGATTACTACAAATAAAATCAATTGAAAAAATTGAGATAATAAATCATAAATTTCAGAAAAACTGTCCTATTGCCTCTTGACATTTTTTAATAGAACTACTGGTTTTCTAGATATTTGTTTGATAAAGACCTTTTTTTTTCAAGTTTCGTAGTCTGCTGATTCCTTATCAATTTCAGAGTTGATGGTCCAGTTTTCAGCAATTTTAATATTAAACAGTTGAATTGTTCCAGAAATAATTGCAGAGTAGACTGTAATGCAGACGAAAGTAGAGAGTATGTGAGTGATTGTTGAGCCATCTTTTTTTGATTTTTTCTCATAGAGAATTAATCATTGAGGAGAGCAATTAAACCACAGATTACTAAGAAGTCTCTGAAGTTCTTGTTACAAGTCAATACATTGGTCACTTGCAAGAACATCTGGAAAATAAAATATGCATCATTGAATGAAAATCAGAAGAAATTTCTACAAAATTGATGAAATGAGATAAATGTACTAAACTTGAGTGTCTATTTTGATGAATATCTTTGATTCCAAAAGAGATATCGGAAATTTCATCAAGACCTTATTTTTAGAGCGTAATGAGAGCAACAAAAAAGGACTTGTGACATTTTTTTCAAAAGTCACTCATTAACGAGATAAATTGATAATTAAGAAGAATTTTGGATTAGTATTGAATTAATCCATGATAAATAAGTTGTTACGCATGAATAGTTACCTGAATGTAGTAAGCAGTTATTCTGATTCTCCTATTGGGGAAGAAGAAGAGATGTGGAATAGCAAATTGCAAGGCAAAAACAACAACTGTGGTGAAACGTAGAAACCACGCTGGAAGGTTGTGGGCGTACTAGCTGAGTCGTGCAGGCAGGTATTCTGTCTCGAAATGATGGGAGAGAGCTGAAATGAATCAACAAAATTATTTTGTCACTAGAAAAATGATGTGGAATCATCGAAAGACGATTCAAAATTCCCAAAATAGTTGATTGCATTTAATTGTCGACATTACTGAACAATGAGAGATGTTAGACCAAAATATCAAGAGACTTTATTTGTAGAGAATTTTATGAGCTACAAAAAATGTCCCTTGACATATTTTTTATCTCTGTTCATTACCGAGATAATTGCGATAAATCATTCATCATTTACGAAGAATATTCCTTTTTAAATTGAAAAGTTAATTATCAATTTTAACATTATCTCGGTAATGAGTGATTTTAGAATAAATTGTCAAGAGACCTTTTCTGTAGAGAAAGAAATTCTCTACGAAAAAGTCTTTCAACATTTTCCTCTATAACCACTTTTTTTCGAGATAATCCACGAAAAAATTCAAAATGAAAGAAAATAAGGAAGGAAAAATGATTTAAATATGGCAAAAAAAATATTTACCATCAAGACTCTAGCAAACAGGATACTTAGATGCTAATTTCATATAAGCACATAAAAACAGGTATCTGAAAAGCATCCAACGTATCGTCCACAATGTAACGGAATCACTGGGCGTGCTAGGATTTCCCCTCGTTCGCAGATATATAGAAAGGTGCAATTAACACACAGAAGAAGCCGGCCTCAAGCAACAAAATATCCCTATGAACAAAATTAAAAAAAATTGATAGTTAAATAACAAAAATATCCTAATATTTGCAAAACACAAATGATCGAATTATCCGATACAAAATGTCTGCAATGAATAATTCTGTCCTTGGGCGTATTAAACCCCATATCGCCTCTGCTGTTCCCAGTTATCGTTACAATACACCTCGATCATTATGTAATATTAATAACTGGTTTTGTATTAATAGACACAATTTTAAAACCAAAAAATCGATACTTCACAACAAGTTATATTCAATAACAGAATTATCTTGGTAATAAACGATATTAAGCAAAAATGTCAAAAGATATTCTTTGTACAAAATTGGATTATCTACAAAAAAGGTCTATTGATATTTTTTCATAGAACCCTCTGTTCTCGAAATAAATGTATAATTTCTCCAGTTTTCAGATTTTACTTGAATTGTTACTAATGTAATTGTTATAATTAATTTATTTACCAGTTATTTTGGGCGAAAACTTGTCCAACTTGAAACAAAGAGTAGTAAAGTGTCCAGCGTACCATGAATACTGGATCAATACAGAATTTCTGAGAGATGAATCTGTGAAAAATTGATAAAATTAAAATGTCATGATAAAAAAATTATGAAAAATATCAACTTTCTCTTAATTTATTCGTTAAACTTACCCCACAAATGAGGTAACCTCGTGTCTACTACGCAGTTCTACGCAGTTATATTCGTTTTTTTCGTTTTTTTCTACGCAGTTGCGCATTAAATGGAGGAATCTATATATATTAGATGTCGTTCTTTGGAGTCAAATAACGACATCTAAACGAAACTGGAGTAACCAAATGCTCATTTACGATGATCCCTGTTTTATCAACCGAATTTTCGGATAGATCGAGTTTCAATCTCTCCAGAATTAGAGCAGTCAAAAGTTTGAATGCTTTTTGTCGCACACCCATAGTGTATCCATAAGAATCATTTGCAGAAGATAATCTCAGCGGATAGTAACAAATTACGTCAATGCACTGGGATTTCTTCCTCTATCTATAAATATTCTGCTTTAAGAATTTGTGAATCAGCACAATCATGGGACTGTATCTTTCTGCATTGACGAAATAATTGAAGTCCCTTTGAAAATAACGTAGCCTGACTCTTTCTCCTCATTATTACTAATATACACAATTTTCCAGCAGCTTCCTTTCCACTTGTAAGCAATTAAGATTTTATGCTGTTGACGTATTAGGTTAACGTTCCGGGAGGAGTCAATGCGGTGCACTTGGATAGTTATGCACACAAGAAAATATGGCTGATTATTATGCATTATCCCTCCAATATTCAGCTGATGGCTATATTCTGTGAACTACCATAAAGTAGACATTTATAAAGGGCGGAGATTTTATGATTAAGTTATGCTTCCCGTCATCAATAAATGAAAGCAATTTATTTCAATATTGATCCCATATTGGAACGCTACTAAATATTTTTGGCTTGAATATTCAAGCAGAAAATATATAAATGCATTGAGTAGATAAGGCGGAACCATATTTTTTAAATTCTTTTTTATCTATTAAAAAAAAAAATTGTGCAGAACACAATCACGCTCAATACATTCCGACGCTGTTTTCACATATTTGTTCAATTCTTCAACAGAATCCTCATTCAATAGTCCAATACAAATTCTATATATCGATGATTGTATATATCTCCATTTACTTACGAAAAATATTTATTGATATAATATTCGCGCCCAATCAATCTTTCTATAACTAACCACAGTCGATAATCAAGTTTCCCCTTTGTAGCCACTGACGCCCATTGGAAGGTGCAAATATTACGAGATGTGTACAGATGTCTCCATCGAATAATTCAATCCCGTCTGGATTGTCCTCAAGCCTGATCGACGGGAGCAATGAGGGATTGTTTCATGTGGCATGATTGTTTTCATTAGTCGTACCACGGGGGACAGTCCATTCAATACAACGGCAGAGGGGGTTGAATGTGATTGAGTAGAGGAAGTGGAGGAATTTGATTGGGTAGCGAAATGGGATGGACGAGATTTTTCCCCCTTCCCATTACCAGATTAATTTCTCTGTGAAGTGTTCTCTGTTTCAGAGGGTAATGCGCTGCTTCCCTGGTCGATGAGCTTCTTCTCGCGCTTCAGGCATTTCTCATATTTACCTATAATCGACAATACAATTTTGTCACTTGAAGGATATTGGTAACAAAATACAGTTCGAAACCGAGCACTATCTTTATAGACTGTTGAATACTATTCCCATCGCATTTTATGTAATTGAACCTCTGGAAGGAGATTGAGGGGGGGGATGTATTCCAGAAGTCATATCCCCCCCTCAATCTCCTTCCGAAGGTCAAAACTGGCTGTGATAATCGTAATGTAACTTATTCACCATACAAAAACGCACAATTAATATAATGTTTTTTTTAGGTTTATTTCCGCCACTTAGTCACTGCACAAAAGGTAGATGCTCATTGGATGCTTTCATTCGATGGACTGATCCGTCGACATGACGCAAGCAAACTGATTGGTGCTCCCCTCAGCCTCCAAGTTTTAATGGAGGATAATTCCCCCACTTCTGAAGTTCCCTCCCCCACTGATGGCATCACGTAGGTGGACAAACTATCCATGGCTTGTATGGTATGTGACGCTTTGCTCCATCAGATAAATCTATGAGAAAAAACATATAATGCATCACATAAGAGAATCACAAAGTTAGTCGTCGTTTTTGCCGCTATAATAATTAAATTCTGGATTACTAGTAACAATTAACTTTTTGCCACTAATATATATTGTGACATGATAAAAATCAGAAGAACAGGAGTTCTTCGAGAGAATTGGCTCCCGATATAAAATCGTCGACATAAAAGTCACGAAGAAGAAGTTTGCTAGCACGTGGAAAATCCTGTTCTTCATCACGAGCAAGTTGTTGAATCGTACGAATTGCCAGGAACGGCGCAGCGGCTGTACCAAACGTCACGGTATTGAGTTGAAAAGTGCGTAGCCGTCCTTGATAGGGCTATAACACCTTCTGAAAGTGTCGGTCGTCAGGATGCACGAGAATCTGCCGATACATTTTCTCAATGTCGGCAGTGATAACGTATCGATGAGTGCGAAATCGAAGAATTTGCTCAAAGATAGTGTTTTGTATAGTCGGGCCAACCAATAGAGTGTCGTTGAGTGAGATGCCAGTCGATGTTTTGGCTGAAGCATCGAACACTACACGAACCTTGGTGGTTTCGCTGGATTCCTTAATGACTGCGTGATGAGGAAGATAATATCCGTCCTCAGTCTCATCACAGAGAGTCATATGACCCAGAGAAATATATTCCTCCATTACTCTGACATACTCAGATTTTAATGAAGGATTTGATGAAAGACGTCGTTCCAGGGATGAAAACCGTTTGAAAGCTTGATTTCGCGATTTTCCCAAATTGAATTTGGAATCTCTGAAGGGGAGACGAACGATGTATCGACCAGTACTGTCACGTGTAGTATGTGCAACATAATGTTGTTCACATGAAGTTTCGTCACGAGATCGAACCGGCTCATGATCGAAATCTTCGATGTACCAAAAACGTTCGATGAGTTTATCTAACTTGACCACATTGCACGAAGTAATTGTGGAAGGATTCAAATTTTCGGATCCTCCGGCGACGATCCATCCTAACCGAGTCTTCTGTAAGACAATGTTGGATTCGTTGTATACGAGTTTGATTTGACCAACCGATAAGACTGATAATGTGGTTTTCGATGCTAGCAAGAGATCGATAGGTCTAGGGAGATGAAATTGAGGATCCGCAAGTTGTAGATTCCGAGGAATGTTAAATCGATTTCGAGGGAAAACGTCATTAGGCACGGCTTCAGCAATCTTTGGTACTAGTAAAAAATTTAATTGTTGTTTGAAATCGTTATGCGTTGAGTGAAGAACTAATGAAATATATTGCTTTGAAATAGTACATAGATCGTCAACTGCTCCAATGTTGACAGCACAACGGATTGTCGATAATTTTAATGAATTGGCAAATCGTTCGGTGATTAAATTTACGGTTGAGCAAGAATCTAAAAGTGCGCGTGCCGTGACCGAATTTCCTCGATTGTTCAAAACTTTAACCATCGCTGTTGTCATCAATTGGGAATCTGATGGAAAGGCGCCAATCGTGAATGATTGACGTGCTAGTCATTGTAGAGCGTCAGTAGATGCTGAAGACGTAGCATCTGTGGCTCTGACTTGCTTGGGTTTTTTATCATTATGCAACAGAGTGTGATGATTACGACTGCACTTTTTGCAGCGTTTGTCACTCTTACATGGAAATAGATGGATCCACAGACAATTTTGACAAGCCTTTATCTTCTTAACGAGATTCCAACGTTCCTGAATACCGAGTCCATTGAATGTTGGACATTTGAAGAGCTGATGACTCTCCTTACACTGAGGACAAGTTAGAGAGGAGGAATGAGATGAAGACGAATCAGTCGAAGCTGATGTACTAAACGCATAAGAGGTTTTCTTTGCAACTTTGTTCGATGATTGAGGTAGATTCTCTCCTACTCTCTTCTTGGAATGACGACCAACTGAAGAGGCAGAATCTCCCGCTTGTGACTTGAAAATTGTGGACTGAATGAATTTGAACAAGGCCTCTAGCTTAGGCATTTCGTCCATGTCAAGCTTGTCTTGCTATTTCCTCCTGGTTGGTACAGGAAGGCAACGCTCAATGATTCGAACGACGATATCATCCCCAGGATTTACCTCAAGACCTGCTAGGATATGAAGGTGTTGACGAGCCTTGTCTATCAAGTCGGATAAGTCGTCAGCAGACTCTTTAGTGACTTGAGGAAGATCGAGAAGAGCATTCAAATGTTCTACAGCCACAATTCGTTTGTGGTCATAGAAATCTAAGAGGGATTTCCATGCCTTGGGATAATCCTTCTCGCTAGGATCGAATTGATCAACCTTGGCTTTAGCCTGACCAATGAGAGAATCGAAAAGTTGACTGCATTTAACCGCGTCACTAATATCTGATCGAGAATCTACTAGAGCGATGAATTTGTTCTTGTAATTAGCCCAATTTTCGCGTTTACCGTCGAATTTGGGGATTTTGATCTCAGGGAGTTTTGGTAGGTCTTGTCTTTCGGTAATTGTGATGTTGTTGTTGGGGTTTAAGGTGGAACTCATCAGTGGTTCAACCTGTTGAAGTTTCGTGACTGCACTAGCGACTTCAAAATATCGACTCTCGAAATCTAAGAACCTTTCAATTTGAGGAGATAGGGTTCAATTGAAATCAATTCTTCATTGTATTTTAATGAACTCTCATAAATCGATTCTAAATTATCTAAACGCACCTTCGCGTTTATGCGATCTACACTGATACCACCGAGATATGCTTCTAATTTCCCTAACTGAGTAGAAAAAAGTATCAACTTCTGCTGAAGATAAACAACCCGTTTCCTTTCGTCTGGTGAAAGTGAAATTTTGATGATGCAATTTACTGACTTTTTATTACCAAATACTCTTGTTTCTATGAAACGGACGTTATGGAGATTACTTGACTAAAATCAATTAATGTAATTAACTGATGATAGACTTATCTTTATTTTACTGCGTTGAATTGACGATCGGCCGGAGTTGAAGTTTCCTGAGATGGGAGTGACGCTGACGCAGATGAGAACCACTGTTCGACGCGTAAATTCGATGCAGAAATGTTTTTTATTTATTTTTAAATGTTTTTTCACTATTTTCGCCTAATTTAGCTACTTTTGCGCACTCGTCACTCGTAGTTTTTCTTTTTTAATCGTTTTTGAGGTTATAATTCCAACCTCACAGGAGGCACCATGAAAGATTGTGGAATACTATCATACCCTAGGTGGTATGATAGTTGTGTTAAATCGGTTAATAATAAATTAATAAAACTAAAATTTATGTGAGATGATTGGTAAAGGCTTGGTAATGATTGATAACACTGAAAATTTGATTGGGAAAAAGCCGTTGGCATAAAAAACCCAGATTTATTTAGATACACGAGAGAATACGTTAACTACGAATGAGGATTACACACCCACACACTCACACACATCCACTTAGTATTATTTATGTGATAACGTTCTGATTATGATAATATTGATTACAAACTAGTTTTAGAGGAATGATAATGTTTTATAACGTGGCTACGGTGCACACGTGGTGACGCGGAACGGTTATGTTCCTTGTCGGTATTGTTCGTTCGATTGTTGAGTTTTATTTTAATATTCACTTAAAATAAACCCGTAATTAGTGCACTAAACGATTGAGGTTCACGACCTCGTCGATTATGTATGATAAGATCGATATTTTTGGATTGATTGGATACGATAAATGATATTCTTATGCACAAGGCAAGAGAAAACGTGTTGCAACCGTGAGAGATGTACAAAAAGTGTGTGGTTGGCCGTTGACGCATGCGCATGACCCCAAAACTCACCACACTGGAGAGTGCTGCCCCCCAATAATCGCTACATGCGTAAACGCCCGAAACCTCGTTTGAGTGTTACGATGTAACAGTTAAAGAGAAATTTCGGAAGATTGCGAATGTATTTCTTAACGGTAACTTAATGTCCTCTCAGGAGGCAGCGTATCATGCTCTCCAGTTGTCGTTATCGAAGAAAAGTAGGAAGACAGGGCCTATCACAGAACGTGTTCGTATGTTAAAAACCGACGAAGCTCTGAAAAAGCTTGATAAAGACTCTACTGAAATATTTATGGCTGATGCATTTGACAAATATAGTAGAAGGGAAGAGGAGCTTGAGAAGATTTGCCTCGCTGATTACATAGCGGATTATGAATCAAACAAGAAAAAGCCGTCCAAAGATGATGAAAATGATGATGATGATGATGATGAAGATAGAGCGTACAAGCTTCGACAACAAACAGCTGTCATTAGATACCGATACAGCTTAAAACAAGACCCAGCAAACTATTATAGAGAGAAGATATTATTATTTATGCCTTGGCGAAATGAAAATCTTGAGGTAGAAAATGTTGACTATGAAATAGTGTATAAAAAAAATGAAGAAATCATAGAGAGCAATCAAGCAAAATACTCTATCATAAGTGATGAAGTCATGGATGAGGCATTAGAACAAGTCGAGAATGACATATGTGTAAGTAGAAATGAAGAAACTGATGGAAATTCAGTAGCTCATAACATTGATATTTTCCAGCAAGATGGAGAAAACTGTAAAACGAATGAGCATGTGAAAAATAGTAATACATATAAGGTCAGATATACTTGTCCAGCCAGAGTAAGAGAAAATGAACTTCATGATATGATAAGGAGATTGAATTGCAAACAAAAAGAATTTGTAATGCATATATTGAACTGTTACAAATTGGGCCAAGTACCATTTAAAATATTTTTGAGTGGTTCCGCTGGCGTTGGGAAAAGTTATGTCATTAACACACTGTATCAATTAGTAACTAATTATTTCGATAATTTACCTGGAGGAAATATGGATAAGATGATAGTACTATTATGCGCCCCATCAGGGAAAGCAGCATTCTTAATTAATGGTGTGACATTGCATTCTGCTTTTGCGTTACCATGTCGTCAATATGGAGCTCAAATGGGCCAATTACCTGCTGATCTAGCTAATAACATTAGAGAAAAATTATCTAAAGTGCAACTCATAATAATCGATGAAATTTCAATGGTAAGTTGCACAATACTAGGTTGGATTGATACACGATTACGACAAATAAAAGGTGTGAATCAACGCTTTGGTGGAATTTGTGTATTAGCGTGCGGTGATTTGAATCAATTACCACCTGTGAATGACAAACCGGTTTATCAAGTTTCGAGAAGAAATGAAATGGCTGCATTTCTAGACATCAATCCATTATGGGATGAGTTTTATTTTTATGAATTGACCGAGATAATGCGTCAAAAAAATGATTTAGCGTTTATAAATGCACTGAATAATCTAGCACAAGGAAATATGACAAATGATGATATACAATTAATCAGAACACGAGAAATCTTGAGTAAGAATGAAATTCCAGACACAGCAATCAGATTATATGCAACCGATGCAAATGTAATTACCTACAATGTATTGAAAATTGCAGAATGCAACAGTGATTTGGTAATTTCAACCGCTGAAGATATCTTTCCAAAAGGTATGAAAGCGCAAACCAAAAAATTTCTATTGCAATCAATTAAAGGGAGAAAAAAAGGAAATCAAAGCGCGACTGAATTACTACCGAGACTTGAACTGAAGATCAACATAAAATCTCAAGATCAACATAAAACATAAGATCAACATAATATATGATAATAAACAATATTGATGTTGAAGATGGATTGGTCAATGGAGCATGTGGAGTCTTGAAATCGATTACATTCAAAGAAAATAGCATAATCCCATCAATATTATGGTTGGATTTCCAATTGCCAAGAGTTGGAGTTAAAGCAAGAAGACAGTATCATGATTATATAGAAAGAGAAAATATTGATAGAAACTTGACACCAATCCCCAAAAGTACACTCCAATTGAATATTGAGAACAATGAAAAACATCGAATCATGCGCAACCAATTCCCTGTTATACCTGCGGAAGCAATAACAATTCATAAAAGTCAGGGACAAACCTATGAAAAAATATGCTTGGATTTTACCAAATCAGAACGGCGAACCCTGCCAATGTTATACGTAGCTCTGAGTAGAGTAACAACATTAAGTGGTCTGTATATTTTGGGAGAGTTTCAAATGTCAAAAATGCAAAATAGAAAAGCTGTCACAACTAATGCCACTTTGAGCGAATTAAGGCGTTTAAGGAATACCAGACAATTGACATTATCATATAATGATTTAATGTGTGAAAATGGTCCGAAAATTGTGTATCAAAATGTTGGGACATTGAAAAATAAGTTGATTCACATAACAAATGATCAGTGGTTCCTTCGGAGTGATATATTAGTTTTGAGTGAAACTTTAACAAATACCAATGATGATTTAGAAATTGAAAATTACTGTATTGTACTCAGATCCAATTACAGCCCGAATAGTCGTGGATTGATCTGCTATGTGAAAAATAGCTTGCAGGCAGAATTGATTCTGGTTGAACGCGAATTCAATGCAACAGCAAATTTTGAATTATTCATGATAAAAGTAGAGGATTATTTTATGATCAGCGGTTATAAATCCCCGAAAACAACTAAATTAATGTTCGAAAAAACTGTGAACAAAGTGATGGAGAAGATCCCAATCCGAAGCAAGACAGTTTTGATCGGGGATTTCAATTACAATGTTTCGAATCATGTAGACGATGCAAACAATCCAAATTACCTAATAAAGTATCTGAATCATCATCATCAGTTGCAAACAAAATTATCGCCTTCTGATGTAACGACAAATCTGAATACACAAATCGATGTCATTTTTGGTAATTTCGAAGATATTGATTGTGGTGTATATGAAACATACTTCAGTTATCATAAACCTATTTATGCGATTCTCGATAAGAAACCCGTAAAGAAAGAACAAAGAATAATTGCCAATAATGAGGATATCAAGAAAACAATGAATTCTGATACCAAATGCATGAACGTCTCGGATGATTGTGATAACAACCACCCGAATATTGATGCATGTAGAAATTCACAAACTAAAGTAACAACGGATACTGAATGCATTCATGTATCTGATAATGACGAGAATATTGATCAAAATATCGACAGAGGTAGATTAGCACCAATTTTCAGTGAAAACGACAATTATAATTATGCTATAGTTGTGGAACGATGTGAAGAAGTGAGGAATGGTGGGTTTTATGTGCAAGACTATCATGTCAATTTTTTCCATGAAATAATGAACAAACAATTGGAGGAACGCGGAATCTTTAATTTTGCGCAAGATGTAGGATTTGTAAAGGCCTCGGTGGATATTCTTCAGGAAATTCCCAGAACTGCGACTAATATTCAGATTGTTTATGATGGAGTGTAACGTGACATTTTCGGATGGGGGTTGGAAAATGGGAGTTACCTTCGCCCTCTTCCTTTGAATCGAGTTTACCCTAAAATTTACTCATTGGGCGCCAGATCATTTTTTACCGGAATGATCAAACCGAATAATATTAGAAAATTTACTCAACCACTAAACTGAAACTAATGTAAAAATCCAAAAAAAAAAAATAGTTCACTCGATTAGAAAGGAAAGGTCACGTCGGGACTCCAGCTTCCGTCGCAGAGGCGAGGAATCCTCCCGAGCGAGGTCTACATCCCGTGGGTCAGAGAGACGATACGGTGCTGCCCCAACAGAGAGGCCAACAACAGGACGTCGTTCCCCCAGGAGGAGAGATTCTCATGAATCACGAGAAGCATACTGGGCTCCGTTCAACTCGAGTCATCAGACACACACCACCACAAGCTCCCGAAACGAGGAGACCTCCAGAGGCCAGTGGGACCCAACTGAGGGACCATCAGACGCAATCCCACAACCATCCCTGTCCTTTTATTGGGAACTGCCTCATTCACCCGAGTCTCCAGCAGTACCCTCACCAGGTCCAGCCTACTGGGACCCTCCGAGTTCAACTTCGGTCTCTGCCAGGGGTTACCAACCCCATAGGACAGCCTCCCCTGCACCCAGGTGGGATCGAGAGGCTCAAGAGCATTCAGGCTACGCTCAGCCACCAACACCACCATCAACTCCAGTCTCCAGGCTAGCGGATATAGATCCAGATACCTTGGCTCTGATCCAGCACCTACTGCAACGCAGAGCACCAGCACCAGCCACGCACCAGGAGTATCCGCCGCTGCCAAGAGAGGGATCAGCACCATCAGGCTCGTCCAAATCATGGGCAGCTCGCTATCCTCCTCGCTAAAGAGTGACGGTACAATCCGACTTCCGCACTTTGGCGAAGCTCCGGTCTTTTAGAGTACAAACAGTGTTACGAACGGTCATATTATTTCAGTTATTCATTCTTTTTTCTTTTCTTTTCTTTCTACATTTTCCTTTTGTTTCGTTGGAGAATAAGGCTTCTCCGATGTTTTTTTTGGGTTTCTTTGACATCTCGCATTAATTATATATTTTTTTTTTTTCCCTTCCCTTATATTATACCGGCTCAGTATTAGCCATTATTAAGTTTTTTTTTTTTGTTGACACGATTAAGGACCTCGTCCAAGTTACCTTTTGGTTTTCACATTTTTACCAACTTTCCCTTATGAGAATTATTTAGTCAGACCCACTCGAAATGTTAGGAGTGAGGGTATCAGATGTGATACTAGTGTAAAGGGCCCAGTGGCCATAATTTTTTTTTCTTTCCCTTCTCCTTTCTGGAGTCAGAATAAACGTTTATATTTCCCATATCGTATCGTATGAGGGTTATCATTATCTCCAGTTCCTACCCATGATCTCAGGGCGTGGGTTCGAGGTTATAGAATTAAGTCCACATTATTGGAGCTCGTCGAGGGACATATACCGGTACCAGGTCAGAACTTCAAGGCAGAACCGGATAATGATCGGCAAAGGAGGGGGGTGTAACGAACATGTGGGGGTGTTCGTTGGAATCCAACAGTGACCGGCGAAGAACAATCCTCCATGCCAAATTATTTTACGAGGGTGAGAGAGAGAAATAGAATTTAAGTTTATTTTTCCACGTGAGTGCGGTTATTTTTCCCCGATTGGTGGTATCAAGGTTACTTTTGGGGGTTATCTTCCCGAGGACAGGAATATCCTGTCAGGGCTATCTTTTTTTGAGGACCCATAGATTGACCGAGAAGAAGGGCCAACTATTAGAGTCATCCGGTCTTTCTATGGGACATATCCTTTTGTTAATCGCACGGGAAATCGATTAGGTCTGATTGAGATATCAGCGCTCCAGTTGCAGTTGGATTACATGGAATTAGTTGGATATGTTTCTGGTTCTGTGGAAGGTCGTGAGAGACAAGCGCAACCCTTGTTCTCTGCGAATTACCAGGTTGTATTCGGTTCACGTCATTATTTTTAGTATTCGATTTTTCTGTGTCAACTACATTCCATTGATCCCGGAGAACCGATCCGTGGGAGGCGCCAAAAATATTATCGAGCCTCTGGGACTCTCATCCGTCCCGATAACTCGGGGTGGTAACCCTGAATCCGTTAGAGTAAATTACTTAGGGTTAGAGTTTTCCCCCAATTCAAAAATAAGTAGGATTGGGCGGGTTAGTTATCTGAGTGTCACGCTCGCGCCGATCAGGATGATCCTGATCCTCCCCTCTACTTTTCCAACTGGTCAGTGTCACGACACTGACCCAGTTCGGCAGTCTTCGTCTTGACCTCGGTCAAGACAGGTCAACTTTTAAGTGCTCCCACCCCGTGTGAGGATTAAGTTTAGTGTGATCAGAGGAGGCCACCAGCTATAGAATGGTGAAGAAGGTGCCCAAGAAGGCGAAAAGGGTGAGTTTTTGGGTTATTTTCTGAGTGTTATCCGCGCCATTAATATAATAGCGCCGGCTTTTCCGTCTCACGACGGGTCGACCACCTTGGCCTTCAGCCACGTGCAGCGCAATTTTTCCCCGATATATCGGGAGATAAATAAGTATTTGTGTGGGTTGAGGTGTTGATTCTTCACGAGAATCTTTCTCGTGGTTTTCCCTATCATAGGGTTCCCCTGAGGGTTTTATTTTTATGAAAATCCCGAGGTAAAAGGGAAACACCTCGCGGTGTCTCTTTCCGACGCGCAGTCGGCCATTTTCCCTCTCTGTCGGTGTTCACCGTGCAGCGTGGGCTCGAGTACGGTGAGTTGCCTCACGTCCTCTCGTTCCCCGCGCCTACGAGCGTCGGCAGTAAGTGTTGCGCGCTGAGCGGCACAGTTAGCCATTTAAAATCACGCGGGTTTTACCCTCTCTCGTTTACAGGGGTAATTTTTAATCTTTATGCATGAAAGTGCATAGGTGGTATCCGTGGATCCTAAGGATCACGGCAATATCCGAGTGGACACGATCGGCCGAGTGGTTTGCGAGTTTTCGTGATTTTAGTACAATTGAATTAATTGTCCCGAGTTATTTCTCCACTATCATTGCGTATGACGAGTGGTATATCTTCTTCTCTTCTCTCTCTCTCGTTCTCACGTTCCCTTATTGGGACTCCGTTGATTCTCAGAATCTCGGATTTATTTTATTTTAATTCGGAATTCCGATCTCCCCGGGAATTAAAATTTTTGGGGTAAATTATTTAGCGTTGTTTCAGCTCCGTTGAATACAACGGCCTTGCGGGTTTACGAGTCCGGTTAAATAATTATTATTATTACTTTCTTTAGCCTCTCTGAGGGATTATTATTATTTTCATTATTTTTATTATTTTTGAAATTTCCGGATTTGATACCGGTTGATTCCCGTTATGGGTTAGAAATGTGAGAAATAATTTCGAAGTGTATTGTCTTAAGTTTTCAATAGTGGAACATGTAAACATTATTTTGGATAGTTTTATTTTCTTCCCTTTCAA